>OLKM01003168.1:32771-42418 GCA_900291075.1 Melanogrammus aeglefinus | reverse complement strand
CACCTGAGAGTGCAAAAATGGTAAAAAGTTTTTTTGCACACCTTGTCATTTCAAATCTATCCAGTTATGAAAAAGTTGAAGTCACCAGTTATAACTACTACAAAATTTGCAGAGTATGTGGGTGGACCTGTAACATAATTAATAGGAAAACTCTAAGTGGGAGCATTTCAACCACAGCCCGACTAAAGGTTATTCGAATGTGGAAAATCACCAAATAAAAATCTGTTTCCTTGAAACACATTTTTAAATTACAGCAGCAAGCGTATTCAGAAAGCGGCCTGCCTTCTGGCAGCCGCTGCGTGCCGGCCGAAGTATTCAACCACCGGGGAAAGCTGAGCGGTAGGGCAAAATCGGTGCGCGTTCACGGGGGCGGCAACCGCTTCCTGGTTCCAACAGCCACTTTTGTGACCGCCTCCCCTCTGCCGCTCTTCCCTCATTGAAATGAATGGAGGCGGTGAGTTGCTGCGCGGCGGTGTGAAACCGGCTTAAGGCTGTTATGAAGTCTTCGGACCCAAAATCTATCAGTGAATAGTCAACGGCTACTAATTAATCCTATTTCAGACTCCAAGCGGCAAATGTAATCATAGATCATGTATCATATATTTAGCCTGAGGAACGGTATGGGCTTGTGATTATGTGAGCAGCTATCAGGATGCATATTATCAACAATCTGTGTTCATATGTGCATAATGGTGATCAATACTTTTAGATTGCAAGGCACTCACAGCTGCAAGCAATCACAGAAAAAAAACACCCACAAAGTCATACACACACAGATTTGCTCTTTCTAATCGCATTGCATCACACACAAACACACACACACGCACACACATTCACAAATCGACACACTGACACACACTCACACACGCCGCACGCTTACACATGCCACACTGGCACACACACACACACACACACACACACACACACACACACACACACACACACACACACACACACACACACACACACACACACACACACACACACACACACACACACACACACACACACACACACACACACACACACAAACACATTCACACTACCAAGTTCCTAAATGTCAGCATTATTACAACTTGAGTCAGTTTTGTCAAGGTTGCCGTGACAACAGGCACAGGCAAGCACCTTCTCACCCCTTTGTTTAAAACACGAAAGGAAAGCATAAGTCACTTTAAAACATCCTGCACGCAAACATTCACAAACACATGCGTGCACACCAACATACACACACACACACACACACACACACACACACACACACACACACACACACACACACACACACACACACACACACACACACACACACACACACACACACACACCCGCACACCACACACACACAAACACACACACACACACACACACTCACACAACCCGCACACACACACTCACACACCCGCACACATTGGTCGATGTCCAGACAGGACGCAGAGAGAATCAGTGGGTGCAGGAACGGCCTGTCTTCTATCATTCATGTCCATGGCAGCAGTGTAAACCCATTTGAACCCTTGCCAGGCTGCTTTATTGCAGGTGTTCTGGTTTATTTGGTGAACACAAGTGACCTCATCAAATCCTCTGGCACCCTCATATCCAAACCCCTTTGTGCATTCTCCACTCGACCACATGGGGTTACCCTCCAATGGCTCAAAAACAAGTCTATTAGCTAACAGCTTTTTATTCAGAGTAGTGTTCAATATTAATCAGACACTTCTATATATCCTTTCTCCTTTTTTTTCCTACATTATCTTTTACGATTGCCCTCTCACAGTAATGTTCTGACATTTCCCCTCTTCCTCTGTAAACCATTATGAATGGCCTTGTGAACGCACACAGCTACATAAATAAACACTACCAACTTCAGCCCCTGTCCCACCTACGGGGGGTACTCACTCCAGCCGAAGAAGGGGGGCAGGCTCCAGCCCATGGAGTAAGCCCAGGCCCCAGCCAGGATACACAGGGCCCTCCGTCGAGACATGACCCCCAGGGAGGCCAGGGGCCGGGTGATGACCACGTAACGGTCCATGGCAATGGCCATCAGGGTGATCATGCTGCAGATGCCAAACAGAGCGCCGCAGAACGCATACAGCTCACAACCTGTCCATGGAGAAGTGATGAGGGAGAGAGAGAGAGAGAGAGAGAGAGAGAGAGAGAGAGAGAGAGAGAGAGAGAGAGAGAGAGAGAGAGAGAGAGAGAGAGAGAGAGAGAGAGAGAGAGAGAGAGAGAGAGAGCAGAGGGAGAGAGAGAGAGAGAGAGAGAGAGAGAGAGAGAGAGAGAGAGAGAGAGAGAGAGAGAGAGAGAGAGAGAGAGAGAGAGAGAGAGAGAGAGAGCGAGAGAGAGAGAGAGAGAGAGAGAGAGAGAGAGAGAGAGAGAGAGAGAGAGAGATTAGGTGAGACAGGGAGAGGCAGGGCGAGAGTTGATGGGAGGATGGGATGGGAGCCGGTGGGAAACAGGTTGGGAGAAGGAGGTGGGAGGGTTGGGGGAGGGAGGGGGAGGTAGAAGGCAAAGAAACGGAAGGAGGATGTGAAGGAACAGGAAGGAGGTGTACTAAGGAAGGGGGAGGCAGCGGGGGGATGTGGAGCGTCTCTTGGGAATAGGGGGGTGCGGGGAGGGGTCACGCGGTTGTGTGGGGGAGGGGACGGGGGCGTTGAGGGAGGCAGAGACAGGAGGGAAGGGCAGATGAGAGCCGATGACCAGAGCAGAAGGAGGAATGAGAAAAACGCTGCGTTTGTGCTTGGAAATGTTAATCCCCCGTTTGGTCCGTCCGCGGCGCGCCATCGGTCGTGCACATGCATGATCCGTTTGACACTTGGCACGGTCTTTGTGGCGGAAAAGGGCAGGAACTCCTTTGATGCGCCTTAGAAACACGCCCGCAGTGGTCTTAGTGGTTCAGCCGCTTGATCAGATTCGTCGCCCAAACGACATACCTACCCCCGCCGCCGCGCGGCATCGCCGACGATGCGAGGGGTAATATGTTCCCACTGTAGCGTGGGCGCACCACCACCGTGTATCTGAATCATAAGTCGATGGGGTCATGAGTTATACATCACACACTGGGATGTCCAATGGCAGACTCTGGTTCATGATTTATTGACTGAGGATCAAGTTGATCTAAGATATCGGGGAAAAGAGATGGAACACAGAGCGCGCTCCGTCCGGCTGTCTTTACTGCGCTACTGCCAACTGTCCTCAAAAATCGAGATGCAGAGGAAATGTATTGAGTTAACGCACAATATAAACGCCTAATTCTACTCCTATTTAACCAGCGGTTGTTGTTGTTTTTTCCAGAGTTTGATTCAAAACAGCTCTGGCGTTTCAGCTTCCTGCTTAAATTGATTTAGAGCCGCAAGGAAAACAATGTGGGAACTAACTGGTAGAAAGATCAATGATATGTTGTTTTTGATTGTTGTTGACTGGGAGTATTGTCGGTTCTCCTTGTGCGGTACAGCTAGTGTATTTTATTGATGTGCGAAGATGTGCGTGAAGCGTAATGTTGGTTCCGCCTTGTGATGTACATTGTTGTGGTAAATAATATCTCCCGGGGGACAGTAAGTCAAGTAATGCCACATATGGTTCAAGTAGGAGCTGAAGGCGACCGTAGTGAAGTAAATCAAGATGATGTGTTGCATCATCGAAGTTTCCCCTCAGCATGTGTGTGTGTGTGCGTGTGTGTGTGTGTGTGTGTGTGTGTGTGTGTGTGTGTGTGTGTGTGTGTGTTGTGTGTGTGTGTGTGTGTGTGTGTGTGTGTGTGGGGGGGGTGGTCCTGTTTCTGTATATGTATCCATGTGCATATTTGGTGACCTGGTGTGAACTGGATGTATGGGGCTCAGTCAGGGCCGCTGCTGGCCGTTTCGGTGCCCTACGCGAGTGGGGTGGGGGGGGGAGAGCCTCTAATTTGCCGAAATTGAGTGATAGGTTATACAATTAAGAAAAAACAACGGTGGGCCTCTTCATAACTAATTTAATTTTTTTTTAATTCATTAATGTAATCTTTATTTTTATATTTTTTTTACAAACCTTAATTTTTGGTGCTCCCCCCAGGTACTTGGTGCCCTACGCACTCTGCGTACTCTGCGTATAGGGAGCGGCGGGCCTGGGCTCAGTAATGGTTCCACGTCGACGCAACGTAATGACCATCGACGCAGTCATTAACCTGTTGTGATTCTGCATCAGGTTTCAGTGAGCGGAACAATCACAGCCCTTGATGCTGTGTCGCCTTCGACACGAGGTTTAAAATTTTGGGAGGCGCCCGTCAGGCCCCCATGGAGAGTCCGCAAGGATGTAATCGTTCTGTAAACCCCCATTGCGCTGCGTCGACGTGGAACCATAACTCAAACTGTTGGAGGGTCCTTTTTCGTCTGGCCCAACCAATGGGATTGGTCAGAGAGAGAGAGTGGAACCCTAAACAGGCTCAAAGCCCTTTTATTAGCGACAGCGCAATGCAAGTCTCCGCATCGCCTCAGGACTCCAGCGAGATAGAGATTAGGATTAGGAATATAGGATTACAGTTACAATCAATTCCCTGCTTTTTTACTATTTTTTCTAGTTTGTGCCCTGACCTAATGGCCTGTGTGTCTGATAGTGCTCTCGTGGACGTATGTGCATGGCTGTGTTTTATGTGCCAGTATGCTTTACGTACGCCAGTGTGCATTAATGTTTACAGTCATTTTAGCATGAATCGGTTTGCTTATGGGTGGCTGTGTTTTTCTCCCTTGCTGTAATGATGGGCTGCTGCCTCCTAGGTCAGTAGGGGACGACGACGACAGCGCACAGGGAGACCGTTTCCAACTGCTGCTATCAGTGGTTGATCAGCGGAGTGGAGAGAGCACATACTTTACCGCCTATCTCTCTACCATCTCCCATCCATGCCGATTCCCAGCAAGCATAGACACACATGCACACAGAAACACAAACACTCACATGCTCGTATATGCACACACACACACACACACACACACACACACACACACACACACACACACACACACACACACACACACACACACACACACACACACACACACACACACACACACACACAGCACACACACACACACACACGCACACACACAGACACACACACACACACACACACACACACAGGAACAGACACACACACAGGCACAGACACAGAAACACACAGAAACACACACACCACATGCTCGTATATGCACACACACACACACAACACACACAGGCACAGACACACACAGGCATAGACACACACATACACACACAGAACTGTAAATATGCAATCACATCATCAAACACGCACACACACACACACATACACGCATATATACGCACAAACACTTAAACGCAGACACTCGCACACACAAACACTCGCACACACACAAGCACAGGCACGTTTACGCGCACACATGTACACATGTATCCATGTTAGACACTACAGTGTGATCCTTACCTCTACAGCACCTTAGGGATCATGTGCGGTTTGCGTATGTAGGTTTCCATGGATGTATGCACAAGCATTTTGTTCACTGACATGTGACTCTGCGTTACCTTTCTCGCCAAAGATCCAGCGCTTGTGCATGCTGGTGGTGAAGAAGATGGGGGTCTGAGTCACACACATGAGGAGGTCTGTGACGGCCAGGTTAATGATGAACATGTTGGCTGGCGTACGCAGACTCCGACTCCTGGAAACACACACGCACACACACACACACACACACAAACACAGACACACATATATACACAAAACCACACACATACACGCATACATGCACACATATAAAACAAATAAACACACACACACACAAGCATACATACACACAAACAAAGACACACACACAAACAAACACACACAAACACATACACACATAAGCACACACATGAATAAATGAATGTAGTGCGCAAACAATCATGCATATGTATAGAGTTTTGCACAAATCAACTGTGAGGTAGTTCATGTTTGCCCTGCCCCAGATTTTCTTATTGTTGTTGTTTTTTACATTGAATAATTTAACAATGTGTCTGACCGTAAATTCCGAGACAAATACAGGTCACGAATGAGCAGTAAGGGTTGGGCGTCTTGTTCAAGGAGGCCTACAGGCAACTTGTGGGGATTGGGGATCAAACAAAAGTATCTTTTGTGGTGGTCAGTCAATGTTTACCTGAAAACCCTCAGAAAATATTGCCCCATGTAGAGGATTTAGACACATGCAGAGCTCATCAAAGGTGACTTAAGAGCTTTTTATGACAGTCATCTGTAAGAAGTGGCATTCATTATCTATTCATGAGTGAAATGCTCTGTAAGAATATCTTTCTCCGGTAGACATTAGTACTCTCATTCTTCACATCTCTCAGTACGGCAACTTAAAGGTGACATATTATACCACCTGGTGTGAGTGTGAATAGCCGCTACAAAAAATGGGCCTCTTCTGACATCACAAGTGGGCGTGTCCGCCTAGATGTATGACGGATAGATGAGCAGCGTTTGCTACAGTCAACTGGGTAGGCTGGTTCGACTGATCTATCCAGCACGCATCTAGGTGGACACGCCCACTTGTGATGTCAGAAGAGGCAGATTTTCAAAACAGCTTGTAACAGCTAATCACACTCACACCTGGTTGTATAATATGTGACCCTTGGGAAAAAAAAAAAATCCAGTATCGGCAGAGGGATATGATACCTGCAGAAGGCGTAGATGACAAGGAAGTTTCCCAGCATGCCCGTGATGCCCACCACCAGGATGACGATGCCGATCGGTGTAGTGGGCGTGATCCGGAACGTCCACCGTGGGGAAGGGGTGTCTGGGAACCAGCGACTCCTGGGAGTGCGTTTGACAGTGTGTGTGTGTGTGTGTGTGTGTGTGTGTGTGTGTGTGTGTGTGTGTGTGTGTGTGTGTGTGTGTGTGTGTGTGTGTGTGTGTGTGTGTGTGTGTGTGTGTGTGTGTGTGTGTGTGTGTGTGTGTGTGTGTGCGTGTGTGTGTGCTGTGTGTGTGTGTGTGTGTGTAGAGGATGGAAAGATGAGAAGCCATGTCAAGCATTAAATGTCAGCCATGTGCTAGGTGATCAAAAGATTCTCGTCCCACCTGTTCAAAGTAGGGGTTTACCAAAACGTATGGTATTGTTGTCAAGGAAACCTAATAGTTTCCCCACTGTCATTGAGCCATAGAAGATGATCCATGATATGGTGACAATGGGGGGCAGTGAGCGCAGTGTTTTTCCAACATACGCCGTAATTTACGTTGTTTTTTTATCACAGCTGATAACATGGGCCAGCGTTACACAAGACCACCACCAGAGAGCCAAATTGACAAACCAATATGAATTTCTCGGAAATAACTATCTTGAGGAAATATCTTAATTAAAGAAAAACTGAATTGTCTCTTAAATTATGGATAGAATCTGTCAGACCGATGCCTGGTGTTCTGGCCTTGCTAGGGTGAAAAATTGGATGAAGGAAGATGTATGTAACATTATGATGTGTCCTGTTTAACCACTCTCAATTTACCCCACCCCCCACCCCCACTTCCATCCCATCTAGTCAACCTTATCTGTTTCTACAAAGGCAGTATTGCTGATAGGATAGAAACTAGCAAATACACAGGAGTGAAAAGATACCCTTCGGGGCTTATGTGTCTGTGCACAGTATAATCATGATTCATCTGGGCTATACACCTTACATAATATACATAGGACAAAGGAACAAAACAAATAGACAAGGTCACACATTCACATACTGTAGATACACACACATGTTAACATCAACAAACACTCATGGACACATGTTTACTCTCACACACACACACATACACACACACACACACGCACGCACACACACACACACACACACACACACACACACACACACACACACACACACACACACACACACACACACACACACACACACACACACACACACACACACACACACACACACACACACACACACACACACACACACACACACACACACACACACACACACACATGCATTCAATCACAAAGGACAAGGACATGTTCCCCGCCAAAGTTCCCTATTTGTATTTCTTTTGCTTGGTTTTCTTTCCACTTTCAATAGATCCCACAGGTTGCACACATCAGCAATGGCACGGATATGCTATTTGCAAATCAATCAGATGGCTTTTTTAAAGTGTGATTTGAAGTCTGTTTTAATTTTTTTTTTCTGGATTCCTTCACATGTTAAGCGCTGGTGCGGATCATCACATTTAAATCACATTATTATTTGTTATGGTTAAGTATTAGTTCATCCCTTAGACCATCCGGATCACGAGAACTCCTTTCGTGATCCCACATTCTGTTTCGCCACATGTATCAGTCTGGAATTCTAGCCTAACCCATATCGATTTCAGTAGGCGGGAGTAGATGCCTTGAAAGACAAACTCCTTCAGCCAATCAGCGCTACAAAACATGCATCACCATCCCGCTACGCTGTTGGTGGCGAAAAACATATTTCCTGCTGAAAAGCTCAGCTAGTGTTAACTATTGTTCTTGTTTAATGGCTTGTTATTGAGTCCATTTCTGTGTTTCCTCTCCTAATGCTAAAGTGACAGCTCATCGATTCAGGATTACTGTTTTGCCTGCAGCTGACTGTACTTTACGCCATCGCCAATACATTGTAATCCAGGAAACCGGTGTAGGCATCAAGAGGCCCAGACTGCTCGTAGTGATAAAGAACATGAGGTCCTCTCGAGGGACCAAGTTAGTGAGTGGACCAGAGAACTGGGCTTAGCTTAGCGTAATAACCGACATGTTTCTCTGCACTTTTGTTGCCTAGGCGCCAAATAGTTCCAGTTGAGGCCATGCCATGACCACCTCTTCCTGTCAATCATGGGTGGGCCACACCGCGTTGTTGTAGGGCTGATGTTGCACACTGCACTACATCAGATGCCCCCCCCCCCATTACTTTAGAGGACACTCCTGTGTAAGGCAGTTGAAAGACATGTTTTCCCCCAGAGGCAGATACGGCCGAGACATCTTGTGGCGCAGGGACAGAGCGATGACGTGTATGAGGCCGTGGCTCTGTCCCCACTTCACTTCACTGAGGCGCGCTTGATGTCCTGCAGAATTCAAAAAAAAAAAACAACTTGTCATGTTTTCGCTTTTGGCGACTGCAAGGGTCGGGTTTTATACGAATGACCTTGGCAGGGGAAGGACCAAGTGCAGCATTTGTCATGATGATGGAATGAAAGACCTGCCCATGGGAGTAACACATGCGTAGGTCCACTTTTCGCTTTGCGCAGAGACCACTGAGTGACTTTGTCGTTCGTCCGCTTTTTCTTCACTGGTGCCTGTCACACCTTTTCATGTTTCCCTTCAAAGACTCCAAATAATGAGAGAAAAAATGGAAGATGACCATGCCAAAAATCCTTTCCAGCTTTTGGACATTATGAAATATTTGATCTTCTTTCTCTTGAGAGGCCAGCGATCTGCACAGTGGTTGCGCTCTTAAGCAATGAAACAGAAAAGGTGAGTTGGTTTCCTCGCATCTTCATAATCCATGTTAAATATTCCCTTCTTTTCCCACTGCGAGACACCATTTCAAGTTGTTAAGCGGTAAGGAGAGAGGCCATACGACGTATTGTAGTCCCTGGAAGAGAGACCACCATGCCGAAAGCAAACAAACAATGAAACTCGGAACTAAATATATCACACAAA
>OLKM01003168.1:22771-30271 GCA_900291075.1 Melanogrammus aeglefinus | reverse complement strand
ACAAACACACACATTGTCTGTTTGTCTGTATAGGACAAATGGATGAGCAATGTGAAAAGTTAACCATTGAAATACCTACCCAACAGTTTGCGTGTGTGTGTTTTTAATGAGAACCACACTGATATTTCATCCCTCTGATAAAGGTAGCCCATAGGCACTAAGGCTTCTTATCCCCAGTATATAATTTGTCATTGAGGCTTAGGTAGAGCCATGTGTTAGTAGTTATAAAGCCTAAAACAGTTTGACATCTGATAAAACACCTTTTGTTGACACCCAAGGTCATGTTATTCTAGAGAGAGAAGATAAACCTTTCAAAGAGTTGCAGGCAATGCTTTAACAGACATTTCAGTGTTCAGCTAAGGCCAGCAAGATTACATCCAATGAAAAATAGGGGTTTTCCGATAACTCATAGACATGTCCGGGGCCGACAGCTGAAACCTGGATGATTCGGATATATATGGGCTCTCCCCGCTGCCAGAAATACCCCAAATCGGTGTGGTTAACAGTGACAAGCGACCATCAAATGAGGCGAGTCGGCTGTACAGAGCATAAGTCCTGGAGTCCCTTATGGACTTAAAGGCTGTTTGCCACACAGAAATGTGTGTGTCCTCTTATTGAATTTATGATTTCTCCCTATAGCACAATAGTAAAAATAGATTTTTCTGGTGGTCCTCCGTTTGACAGACCTTTGTGAAGCCATCAATGTTTTTTCCGTTTGCTGTATGGCTGCAATATGGAAACATGTAGTTGTAGACTCATCTTTCACAGCGTAAATCCATACACTAACAGACAAAATAACGGAACAATTGATATAGGATCACTTCAGGGAGCTGTTCAACCCATGCCCCAACCTGAAGCACTGTCCCTGTGGATTAGGTTGGCAGCCTCGGACCTAAGTGTACCACTTTTATTCTCACGCCTATTACTCTCACGCCTTATTGCGACCCTTTTTAGAAAGCGACGCTCGATAGAATACGCGGGAATTCGTTTTAGACGCTTCACGGAGAGTATGGTATGCAAATAAGGATGCTCTGCGAGGCGGACGCACTGTTCTTGCCAAAGTGATAGTAAAATCATCCAGGCTCCTGCAAAGACACATGCGTCGGTGACACTGACTGACACTTACATCCTAAATCACTGACAACCTGAGGGGTTTCCCGCCTCCGCTCATTACGTTACAGCGCTGAATGAGCGGAGGACAGATTCCTATTCGCACGAGCGGGTCGCCGGTGGACTATAGCCGAATTCATGCAGACTCGAGAGGAACGTCTTCGTTCCACACATCATGTTCAACAAGTAAACAGAGAGGAGGACACTTCTAATTCCTTTAAGTTATGAACAGCACACACCGAAACCAAACTTAATTTTGCTGACTGTAATGTAAAGTTTAAAAAGTCGTCCCCTCTGTGAGGATCTTCTACATTCCGCCACTGTGGCGCCACATCTATCGGCGACGCGCATTACGCACCATGCTAGTTGACCTTTATCTGCTGGAATTTCAACAGAATCACAGTTGAGCACGGTCCAACAAGAACGTGGATATATTACTTACAGCCGTGGAGACAGGAGGAAGATGCATCAGCCGATGCGCACTGACCGAACTTATGTTCCACTGTGCGCGCGTCGAGCCCAGCAGTCCGGCGCCGACGACCGTGTTGGTCGCCTCGGTGGTCGGCATGCCTGAGCCCATCAGCAGGCGAGAATCTATTCCCGCCATTCGGTTCAAGAAATGTAACGCGCCGGAGGAATTCTGCGGCGCGGCAGCGTGTGACAGTGTGAGCAAGATGCTGTTATCCTGAAGAGAGGTGTGAGTGTGGGCACCTCTGGCAGTGCAGCAGCAGCAGGCAGCCGAGATCTCTGCTTCAGTGCAACTGGTCAGAGATACAGAGAAATCACCAGGACCATGGTCTCCCGCCGGTCCAAGCTCACAGGCTGCCGGCACAGCAGTGGTGGAGTGAGGTGGGGGGAAAAAATCTCTCTCTCTCTCTCTCTCTCTCTCTCTCTCTCTCTCTCTCTCTCTCTCTCTCTCTCTCTCTCTCTCTCTCTCTCTCTCTCTCTCTCTCTCTCTCTCTCTCTCTCTCTCTCTCTCTCTCTCTCTCTCTCTCTCTCTCTCTCTCTCTCTCTCTCTCTCTCTCTCTCTCTCTCTCTCTCTCTCTCTCTCTCTATCTTTCTCTCTCCTTTAGTTCTCCTCGCCTTCCCTTGGACTCTGATAAACACCTTATATACCCTGTATTATTTGCTGGTATTTTCACTGTCTGTCTTCTTTCGGCTCACTTCATCTCTTGTGATTTATTCATCCTTTTTAGTGCTCTTGACTCTTGATGCGTATGTCCTGTTTCTATTACCCTTGGCTTTCAATTATTGATGCCCTCTTAGTGTTTGCACTGGAACAGTTGTGTGAGTCTGTATGTGTTTGTGTTTGTGTTTGTGTTTGTGTGTGTGTGTGTTTGTGTGTGTGTGTGTGTGTGTTTGTGTGTGTGTGTGTGTGTGTGTGTGTGTGTGTGTGTGTGTGTGTGTGTGTGTGTGTGTGTGTGTGTGTGTGTGTGTGTGTGTGTGTGTGTGTGTGTGTGTGTGTGCGCGTGTGTCGGTGTGTGAGTGTGTCCCCCTTCCTTCTGTTTTTGTGAAGAACACTGGAGCACGTGTGAAGTGTGAACTCACTTACTTCAAAAAAAGCTTTTTTTTCAAACATTTGATCCCAGAGTGAATATCTAGTCTCTTATGCCCTTATTTGCTATAGTGCAGAGATTCTAAAAACTCCCTTCTCTCGTGTTTCTGGGAAGATTTTGTGTGTGTGCGTTGCGTGCGTGTGTGTTTGTTTGTGTGTGTGTGTGTGTGTGTGTGTGTGCGTGTGTGTGTGTGTATGCGTGTGTGTGTATGTGTGTGCCCGCATGTCCACTTGTAAACATCAGAGATTCAGCGACACCCCACTGAATCCATGTCTGATCCACAGCGGTTCAGAAAGACAGGGGTGGCTGAGGAATGTAGCAAGGGCCAGACCAACCTCTTGCAGGAGACTCTGAAAAACACTGAAATACAAAACAGACCCCCCCCCCCCCCACCCATTCAAGAGGTTGGATCCTGAGGTGAGGAACGGAACCCTGGCCCAGTATTCATATTGGCTCGGATCATATTGTTCTAAATGACCGGTGATCCGTGTTGTGATGTGTGACCAAAAGTGGTGCGTGCTAAATCAATTAACCTTTTCATGCATGAGCTCCGACTGCACATGGAAGCCGTTGGCACTGCAGAAGCCTCGGGTGCACACCACTGATCTTCACTTAGCTCCGTCCAATAGAGTTATATGAACCACAACCCCCTGTTCGTGATGCCCTGTTGGTAGCCACTAGACTAGCGTATAGTTCCTCTGACGGCCTCCAGGTGGCCCGTGGCGATGGGATGCAAAAATTACCCGGTTGGGATCACACTTGGTTCATCTCCATGTCAGTGATTTTGAAAGGGTCCCGTTTGACAGTTTTATTTCCTTAAAATATGATTAAGAGATGAGGTTTGGCCGTATCCTACGGGGCTATCTTGTTCCACCCCTCAATGAGCTGACTACGGACGGTTTACGCTGATGTTTGACAAAATCCAACACGAAATCAATGCCTTAATAATAATTATATCTATATACAGTACATATATTAGATAATGTGCTGAATGACACAATAGATAGACACACATGTGAAAAATATACAGAAACACATTGCATAGATACCCCCCCCAAAAAATACCAACGTCTCGGTAAACAGCACGATGACGACTCGCGCTATGCTAACTGCGGTACCGTATAGCGTAAGAATGTTATTTTCAATCTTCTCCGTGTGTTTCCCACCTCACTCTCTCCCTTGTTCTCTCCATCTCTTCCTCCATTCATGCTCCTCCTGACTCCGGTTGCCTCGACCCGGTCAGACCGACGCGGGACAACCTGACGTTGTGGTACGTTCCTCCCTACAGGCAGTAGCCGTGCGTTTTCCTCACCAATAACAGCGCCCAGATCATCTCTTAACCACCCCTGTTTACACTTCCCACCGCGGGGCCAATCCCCCCATAGCTCCAAGGCGGCACCCCTCTCAGCTCTGAATCTGGGGGGCTCAACTGGTTGTGGTGGTGGTGGTGGTGGTGGTGGAGCCCCACGTGGGTGTGGGTAGCAGGCATGTGCTGCAGCTGGTGTCAGTCGTGTTGTGGTGATGGTGGTGATGGTGTTGGGGAAGGGGGATCTGTTGATCCGGGTGGGTGTTTTGAATTGAGGGGATTCGGTGGTCGTGGCACCGTACCAACTCAAGCACTAAGCGCTCAGATCTTGGTCCATCTGCGGTAGTCTCACCAGGGGATCCCGACCTAAGAAATGTATGCTGAGCTTTAACACACAGAACCACCGATTTATGATCAACCCTTTTGCACGACTTTGCATTCATCGTTCATTAGCCTGTGTGTGTGTGTGTGTGTGTGTGTGTGTGTGTGGTGTGTGTGTGTGTGTGTGGTGTGTGGTGTGTGTGTGTGTGTGTGTGTGTGTGTGTGTGTGTGTGTGTGTGTGTTGTGTGTGTGTGTGTGTGTGTGTGTTTGTGTGTGTGTGTGGTGTGTGTGTGTGTGTTTGGAGTGTCTATGTTTAGTTAGAAGGAGAAATAACACTTTCAGAACATATTTAATTGACCATGTGGAGTAGTGTGCTTGTGTGTGTGTGTGTGTGTGGGGGGGGGGGGGGTGTGCTGGTGGTGTGCTTGGTGTTGTGTGTGTGTGTGTGTGCGTGTGTGTGTGTGTGTGTGTGTGCTTGGTGTGTGTGTGTGTGCTGTGTGTGTGTGTGTGTGCTTGTGTGTGTGTGTGTGTGTGTGTGCGCATGTTCATGCATGACATGTGTGCGTGTGTGCTTGTGACCGTGCCTGGCTACTTTCTTTCAGTATCTTTTGGTCCCATGACGTGGGGTTCTTGTGGGCTGGTTAAGAGGATCAGAATCCAAAGTCCGTCCGACCCACACAACAGTGGCATTATACACACAACACTTGCTAACATGACCTATAACAAGTGTGCTTTGTGTTGTATGACTTCAGTTCAACAGTTCATTTCTCCCTTATCTGCAACAATCCATGGTTGCTCCCCTTTGGTGGGAAATAATTTGTTATGAATAACCCCTTGAGGTGTATCGTCTCATGTTCAAGGAGGTCCTCAGCAACGATAATATAGTACAAGCACAATTATATAAAATGTTTTATTATGGACATGTACAACTGATCCTTTAACAAGAAGCCAAGTTAACAATTGGCTGAATATTTACAGGAATATATATATTTGCAACTGCAGCCAACGACAACTGTTTTATTACGATGATAGAGGACAGGATTGTATAATGATTAGTTATGAAAGGACAGACAAGGACAAACCAGTGTACTCTATTACAGACTATATTAAGAGGGAGAAGATTTGTTTTGGATGAAGCCTTATTTAAAACCTCAACATAATCTAATATTGGTAAAATGAGTGGTGACGCACGCTTCTTATAACCAGAAGCAGTGTGGGAAAGAATCCCCAAACAGATGTACCTTTTCTTCAGAATATGATTAATATGGCATTTAAATAGAGTCAAGTACGCAGTGTGACATTTGGTTTGTTTCACTCTTGGCAACGGCGTACCAACGAAAAAAGTCATTTACAAAACATCAACTTTAGATTGGGATTTAATACCTTGGCGAGTATTAACAATCATAGTGTGAGATGTTGCTTTATGGATTTATAATGAATTAGCTGCAGACAAGTGTTGCCAATAGATCAGCCATCAGGTCATTGTTTTGCTCGTATTTCTCAGCTGTCAGTAGGATCCAGGGAAGATTCTCTTTGGTACTTTTGAAGGGAGTATGTTTATCTATAAAGTCAATTCAGAAAGTGAATTCAGAATAATCCAAAGCATCATGAAAATTTGCTATTGCTTATTCATTGACATGTAGTAATTAATAAATCAGACAATATATATTTTCTTGCAAACTATTTATTAATTTCAGGGATATAAAACCAGTGCTTCTGCCCCACTTGTTCCCGTCATAAAAGATAAACTCGCAAGCAGTCTTGCCGTGGGATCATTGCCGCATTTAGATAGCATCAACGTGTTTGGAGAAATGTCACATCCAAACATGTAAAAATGTCACCGCTGTCATGTTTCACACAGCCAAACACACACACACACACACACACACATGGAATTAACATACCTGTCAATTCCTTTACCCCCCACAGACAGACACACACACATAATACATGGAATTAACATTAATGTCACTTTGTTCACATTACACACATGCTCACACACACACACACACACACACACACACACACACACACACACACACACACACACACACACACACACACACACACACACACACACACACACACACACACACACACACACACACACACACACACACACACACACACACACACACACACACACACACAAACACACACAAACGCACACTGATAGACAGCTTCAGGGGACACACAAATACAAGGCACTGGCTGGCATCTGTGCCTGCTGTGGCGTTGGGACGGGGCGGCTTTAGCTGAGCCTGTGCCACCCAGCATGGGGCTGTTGCAGGTGTTGAGCCAGGCGCTCAGACCTCCAGGCCGCGCAGAGGCCCGTCTGTCAGAGGCATCACTTCACCCCGTTACCTCTCGGACCCACCACCTACCACCCAAAATCAATTCAAAAGAGCTCTATTGGCATAGAAACTGGCCATTTCAATCACCTTCAGTACATGTTGTTTGCAAATAAAATAAAAGTAACAAAATAATACACTCACTATGGTGAGTGAACTGCACCCCAGAAGGACTCCTCACCCATCTCTATATCAACTTCTGACTACATTGGAGAGTCACAATATAACATACAAAGGTACAGCATGTCAAATATAAAGTAATTATAAAGAGTTATGCCCTCTCTCTAATTCTCTCTCCCTCTCCATCTCCATCTCCTACACCTCTCTGTCTCTGTCCCCCTCTCTGTCTCCGTCTCTATTTCTGTCTCATCCTATCCATCTCCCTCTCTCTCTCTCTCTCTCTCTCTCTCTCTCTCTCTCTCTCTCTCTCTCTCTCTCTCTCTCTCTCTCTCTCTCTCTCTCTCTCTCTCTCTCTCTCTCTCTCTCTCTCTCTCTCTCTCTCTCTCTCTCTCTCTCTCTCTCTCTCAAGGGTCAAAGGTTCCAGCTGAGAAGTCGCTATGAGATCCCAACATTACAATTGTCAATGATCAAATCAAATAATGTTTATTTAAGGACAGAGTTCTCATCAATGAGAAGAATGCATAAGGGCATCCCTGCTCCCTCGTCACCTCTAAACCCCAGGCACAGAGGTTAACGTTCGATACCGCTAGGAACAAGTAGAGTGGCTAGAAAATGCAAGGAATAGGAGATAGTGCTGATGCTGGGGAGACATATGATCGATGTGTGCATTGTCCGTGTGAGCACAGGGATAATAAAGCCCTACATGTGTGTGTGTGTGTGTGTGTGTGTGTGGTGT
>OLKM01003168.1:10271-12771 GCA_900291075.1 Melanogrammus aeglefinus | reverse complement strand
CAGCATTCCTTGGCTATCTCCAGGTTTTTTTTGCACGTGCACTGCAACAGAAAAAGCTCCAAAATCAAGTAAAAACACTACTTTTCTTAACCAATGGCATCGACTTCCCAGCACAGCATGTCAATGTACCAACCCAGTCTCACCAAAATGCGTACAGATCGCACGGTTTGACATGCGTGCAGTACATACGCCAAATGACCATTTTGCGTACATATGATACGCAAAACCCAGCATTAACTACTGTGGAGGGCGGATGCGTACACATACCACGCATCACTTTATACCCATACCGACGACATCACCAGCGATGCATGCATGCTGCATTGAACTTTACTCAGAATTCGGGAAATTTCCGGCTTCCGATAAGAGAAAAGTGCCAATAAAATGGTTGTTAAAAGTCTGAAATTCGGTTAAGTTAACGGTCACAGCCACAATTTGACACCGTTAAACTGGCAAGAAAAAGTATACGCATCCGCCCTCCACATAGTTAATACAAGTCTGAAATTCGGTAGTACGTCACAGCCACAATTTGACGCTGTTATTTGCGTATCATATGCACGCGAAATGGTCATTTGGCGTGATGTACTGCACGCATGTCAAACGAACGTGCGATCTGTACGCATTTTGGTGAGACTGGGTTGCAATGTACAAAGTAGACAAAAAGAGTAGCTCTGGGTGACTCGAAATCCTTTTCTTGAAGGTTGGCTTTGTGCATTGGTTAAGAAGTGACTAAGCCTTGCCTATCTAATCATCTATCCTTCTTTTCCCTCTCCTTTCTCCTTTCTGCCATCGCTCTACTAATTGACTGAATATCTGCTCCTTCATTATTATTTTAACAGCAACTATACCAGACCTGGTCATTTGTAGCCAAACGTTCCTCAAATGTATTGCTATTTGAGTTTAGATGTGTATTTTTAGTTTGCTAATATGTTCTGTGTAGATGTAAAATTCTCTGTCCTCTGTAGCAATTAAAATAAATTGCACACATTACTTGGTGCACGTTATAAAATTATAAATGTATTCGGATTATAACAGCCCATATTTTTACGATTCAAAATATTTTCTAAAGCACATTACTGTTCGTCAGAGCCTGAGGCTGTGTGACCCTGAAGTGGCAGATTCTAATAAGTTTGAACATATTTGTTTGGTTTACTATATTTTTCGTTTGCTTCCTTACGGCTGTATTGCACCACAGGGCATAACTAACCCCAAACCACTTCCTCGCTTCCCGCATTACTGTTTCAAACTCCTAGGCAAGACCATGAGGTTGAAGTAGTGGAGGCATGTCAAAGAGTTCCAGTGTGTGTGTGTGTGTGTGTGTGTGTGTGTGTGTGTGTGTGTGTGTGTGTGTGTGTGTGTGTGTGTGTGTGTGTGTGTGTGTGTGTGTGTGTGTGTGTGTGTGTGTGTGTGTGTGTGTGTGTGAAAACTAGAAAGCCTTGTGCTTAACGTGTGCGTGAGATTCCAAGGTGCCTGGAGGAAGTGGCTTCCTCCAGGCACCTTCTCGTGTGGGTCATCTAAGGAAAACAGGAAAAGTGGAGGGAGGGAGATGGACGCCAAACAGCGACTGTGCGGAGCTTCAAAACAAAGCTCTACTTTACACGGTGCCTTATCCATACTCGACTGTCCCAGATTCAATCGCAGGCAGACAAACTTGAATTGGTCTGCAGACAAATGTGCAGGGAGGTATGTAATACACATGTATTCTTTGTTATACAACAATGTGATGTAACGAATGATCTCATGTTATCTATTTTTTCACTTTATTCACTTTTTTCCATTAAATCGAGCTTAAATCAATTTGTGGAAAGGATGTGCCGACGGGCATTACATTCGGAGGTCGTGGGTATTTTCCATCACAGACATAACGCACGTTAACAGCTTTCTTGGAACTTCAACATGGGTGACGCAGGTAGTTCGGTGTTCAATTTCCGTTTTCCCATCTTTTTCCCTTTCTTTTCTTTCTCTACAGAAATACAAGATGGTTCGAAGCAGCACTCACAGTAGTTGTGAGATCAGTTGCCGCTTTGAAGCCCACCGTCTAGTCACGGCAGACCAGCTGCACTAATTGCGTCCGATAATCGCTTATTTTCTCATATTATGTCAAAGTTGTTTGTTCAGGGCCTCCTGCCTACAAAAAGGCTTTGTGCAGCGATCGTTGTCTTAATTTGGAAGAACCTTTCTTTAATTTGAAAACTGAAAGGAATGAAGGACGAAAGAAAGAGGTCTTGGTAGAATCTGTCCAACTCTGATGATTCGTTCTCTGTCATTCATTCTTCGACACCTGTACACCCCCAACACACAGATAGACGTTAAGTCGTAGCGTCTCACTCTGTGTCTTATCGATTCCTCAAGTATATTATTAATGTCTTCCCTGGCCGAAGTCACTGGACGAGTGACAGGGAACAGTTAATCCACCTGATCTTGGGGGAGAAAGAGAGGGGGAGAAAGAGAGGGTGAGAGAGAGAGAGAGAGAGAGAGAGAGAGAGAGAGAGAGAGAGAG
>OLKM01003167.1:32500-37500 GCA_900291075.1 Melanogrammus aeglefinus | reverse complement strand
ACGGCATGCTTGAAGGCAGCCGGGACGCACCCAGAGGAGAGGATGAGGTTGATCAGCAGTAGAAAGAGGGGGGCAACTGAGTCGAAAACTACAGAGTCCTTGAGTAGGCGGGAGGGAAGGCAGTCAGAAGGGCAGTTGGAGGGCTGCAGATGTCTAACTGCATTAGAGAGGGAGGAAAGGGTACTGGGCTCAAACTGCTCGAGGACAGCTGGCTGGGGGATGGCGGGTGGGTCAGGAAGTGGGGTGGCAGAGGTATCAGTAGGCCTGAGTGCTGCAATCTTTTCAATAAAGAATTTTAAAAAGCTTTCACAGAGAGCAGGTGAGGGCACGACAGGGGATTCATTTCGGGGATTTATAAGAGAATTTAGTGTGTTGAAAAGAACCTGGGGTTTGTGACTATTTCTGGAGACCAGGGAGGAAATGTACTGGGATTTGGCAGTTTTAACAGCTCGATGGTAATCCACCAAGCAACTTCGTAAAATCTGGAGGGACACGTGGAGGCAGTCCTTCTGCCACTTGCGCTCAGCCCGCCTGCAGGCGCGTCTGAGGTCGCGCGTTGCATCGTTGAGCCATGGTGATGTCTGTGCTTTAATGCGTTTGGGTTTAAGAGGAGCGACGGAGTCCAGAATTACAGTGTAGGCTGAAGTGAACGTAGATAAAAGCTGATCAGCAGTAAAATCAGAGCTAAGGCCCAGTGGCGGCCTACACAAGGGGGAGTCATTAAAAGCGGCTGAAAATTGCCCAGCAGTCGAGGGGTTAATCAGGCGAGAGGCCCGCCTGGAAACACCAGGGGTATTACCTGAGCATGGGACTGATACAGAGAACAGAATAGGGGAGTGGTCGGAGAAAGACATGGCACAGATTTCATTCACAGAAACAGAAACACCATAGGATAGCACAAGATCTAGTATGTGACCCTTTTCGTGAGTTGGGCCGGAGACGGCTTGATTAAGACTGAATGAGTCAATGAGGTTCAGAAAGTTCCGGGCCAGAGGCTGTGACTCACAGCAAACATGGGCATTAAAATCACCACAAATTGTTATATGATCATATTTAACCATAGGCCCAGACAAAAAATCAGCAAAGTCATGGATAAAGTCTTTGTTGAATTTAGGTGGACGGTACACCACTGCACATAAAACGGGGGACGACAGAATTATTTCAACAGTTGCAGTTCAAAGCTAGCAAAACCAGCGTGTGGGATCTGCCGGCAGTGAAAAAACGACTTGTAAACAGAGGCCACACCTCCACCTCTACCAGTCGCTCGGGGGGAATTAAAAAAGTTGCAGTCCGGTGGAAGGAGTTCAGAGAACGGCATGTTTTTACCAGTAGAGACCCATGTCTCACACAGAAACAGAAAGTCCAGCTCCCGGGAGATAAAAAAGTCGTTGAGCATGAAGGTTTTACTTGCCAGGGACCGCACGTTTGTCAAGGCCATCCGGAGGGTTAGCTCGTAGCTAGCCGCTGGACCGGTGCGCTTCAACAGGCGTAGGCTAGAGTGGTCAACGCCACGGCCGCATCTACGCTGGGAACACCAGGGGACTTGAGTACGACGCGGTCCGGTCAACGCTGTCGGGGCGGCTTGTGGGGCTGGAAACAGCGGTGGACAAGGCAGTCTGGCAGCATCACGGTCGAGGAAGGCTTCAGCAGGAGTAACAGGCGAGACGGAGACAACAGGACGGAGCCACCACACTAGACGCCGAGCGGCAGTTCGATTTGAGGACAGTTGGATCTTGAGTTTCACCAGCAGACCTCCCCTTCTTCCTCGTCTCCTGGAGCGCTTCTTGCGAGGAGGGGCCGCGGGCGAGAGACGCAGGTAAGCAGGGATACCTGCCAGCATGGGCGGAGGACGCGTGGTCTAGCTGCCCGAACCTCACGGAGAACTTTGTCGCGGATGTTAAGCAGGGCTTGACGATCGTAGCACAGTAGGGCAAACACATCCGGATAGAAGCATAAAAACAGGGCTGTAACAAACATAAAACAGAGCGCCCGTGAAAGACGACTCGCCGAACACATTGGCGCCATCTTGCCGAGTGTAGCAACCGAGAGGTCTGTCAAGCTTTCAGCAGATGCTAATATGCTGAAGCGGTGCGCATTCGGGACTTGTAAATCCGACACCCGAGACTCGGGTGTCGGAGGTGGTGTCGAAGGTGGTGTCGGAGGTGGTGTCGAAGGTGGTGTCCAATTTTTCCCCTTCCCCAAGCCCAAGACCCAAGAAGAGAGGTGCAACACGTGGATAAAGCAGTGTGGAAGACCACATCAACAGCTGAATCACGGAAAGATTAATAAAAGAAACGTATGTTATAAGAGCGCCATCATCTGTATTATCATAGTAACAAAAAAGTGAGACTCACAACCAATCAAACCTAAATAATATCCTTAATACATGTAAGTTTACCTGCTCCCTGTGTAGTGGCAATCAATAGGTCTCCGTTTGCGGTCACGTCTGGCTTTTGCGACCACTACGGATGATATGGGCACAGCTTTTATTTTATTACTCCTCGGTTTATGCCATTGTTGTGGCACACTTGTGCAGGACTTCGTTGGGCTTTCTTGCTGTCTGTTTATGAGCTCCAGGGTAGAAGTGTCAAGACGTGGGGTGCCTGACGCTTGCATTGTGACCTATGAGCTTTTCCCTCTATCTTAATGTCATTATTTTGACTCCGCCAGCAGACGATATTGTGGATATATCCCTCAAACGCATACTGCAGACCCTTCTGTCGGATTCTCTCTGATATATCAGAACCGTTTTTCCAAAAATGTGTGGTGATTTCCTTTGGAAATTGTGTTGATGGTATCATTGAAAACGCCATATTTCTTTTGCTAGGAGCGAAAGCTTGACAGACATAGCAACAGTAACTAAGGGGGGCGGGGCTTAGCGAAGTGTCAATTGTCAATATAAGCGAACTGTACCGCAACGAACAGTAGCGCACCGCTCGGTGGAAACAAGGCATTCCACTGAGCGGGATAGGTGGAGCCCGCGGCAGGGCTACCCGTGGCCGGCCTGCGGAGCTTGCGGCCGGGCTGCCCGCAGCCGAGCCCGCGAGGAAGGGTGACTTGATCTACAAATGAAGTCCCTCAATCTTAATTGGCTCAATACCATGACCAACATTCTGAAACATCCATTAAGATCTACATGTGCCTCAAACAATGTTGGCTTAAATAGTTAAAATAAATTAATAAATTTAAATAGTTGTGAAATAATGTTCTTGTTGTTCTTTTAATTGTTTGTTACTCTGACCATTCTGTTTGAAATTGTGGAAAGGATGTTACTTATAGTGAACGTTAGTTAGTGTGAGTGAATGTTTCCGGAAATGATGCATTTTAAATGGCATCACTTTTGGTCTTGTGTCTTCATTTTCCTTAAGACAATTGTAGCTGAAAATAAACAAAGCCAAATAACAACCAATAGCTTCAGTCATTGAGGGCAAAAATAGGCCCATTGATCGGCCCAGATTTTTTTATTTGGTTTTACAAATCAAGAGTAGGCCTGATTTGACCTCCCTTCTATTGTAGTGTAGTACACCAAAACATCCTGAATTAACTTGAGTCACATACTTATGCCACCATACGTCACTTATAGCAACCAAGTGCGCAGTCCTTCCTCCCTCACTTTAAAAGCCACCAGCCGCCACTCACACACAGATATGTGTCTTAGGTCGGAGATACTGCACACACACACACACACACACACAAACAAACAAACACGCACGCAACCACATACGTCTTATCAGATACACAGCACACACACACACACACACAAACTTAAATGCCTGAACACACACACATAAACACACATACACACACACACACACACAGAAAGATAAGTACGCATAATCACAAACGTACACACACACGCAAACGCTCACACACACACACACACACAAACACAAACACAAACACAAACACAAACACACATATACACACAGACCCACACACATGTATGACCTAACAGATGCACATTGTTTCATCAAAATAACATTAATAATTGTAACAACAAAATAGATCTATAACTCTATAATAATATGGTGTCTCTCTCTCTCTCTCTCTCTCTCTCTCTCTCTCTCTCTCTCTCTCTCTCTCTCTCTCTCTCTCTCTCTCTCTCTCTCTCTCTCTCTCTCTCTCTCTCTCTCTCTCTCTCTCTCTCTCTCTCTCTCTCTCTCTCTCTCTCTCCTTCTCTTCCTGACAGCAGTTGTGTGGTGGTGTGTGTTAGCGTGTGCGTTACGCAATATGTCAAAACCTTCCCTTTCCGACCCAAAACACATTTTATCGAAACCGGGCACCGAGAGAAAAAAACGGTATAAACAGTGTCTCAAGCCAAGTGCTGCCTTGGCAGTTTATTGCCCCCTGAATGGCTTGAATCTGCGCCATTGCCCATGCCACATGACACAGGATTAGAAATGACAAAATGGCTGACATAAGACGTTTGCCTATAAGCTATATATTTGTGTCATGACCAATAGATCCTAAACGTTTGTAGATGATCACAATAATAATAATAGTGATGGTTAAACAGGTCACCATGACTATGAAACATGTGTGTAATTCATTTGTTTACAGATGTTTTAATTAATAGTTCATATTTGCAGAATATATTATGGATGTCTCCTAAGGGCAATGTCACATGACACCGAATTAGACCAATGGTAGGGATGGACTCAATGTAAACTTTCCCTCGAAAAACAAAATGGCCAACATTGGAGTCTATCTTGAATTGTTAAGATGTGTATTTTTTATTAATTCAATTAATTAAAATGAGACTTTATATTTGAGTTTATTGATATTGTCTCACATTCGTACCCTGAAAAGTGTTTACGTTAAAAAAGTTCGAATGAAAGGTCAGAGGAGGAGAGATCTGTAACCCGATAAGAGAAAAGGTCATACACTTCCAGCCAGCCTAAAGGTATTTATACTCCACTACTCATAATAGTTGTACTCAATAAGTAAAGTACACATATACCTAATCATACCATCACTTTCACTTATTAATACTCATATAA
>OLKM01003167.1:0-30000 GCA_900291075.1 Melanogrammus aeglefinus | reverse complement strand
CTTGGGAGGTGTTCCAGGCACGTGGAGACCTCGGGGAAGACCCAGGACTAGATGGAGAGATTATATCACAAAAGTGGCCTGGGAATGCCTCGGGATCCCCCCATCAGAGCTGGTCAATGTGGCTCGGGAAAGGGAAGTCTGGGGCCCCCTGCTTGAGCTGCTGCCCCCGCGACCCGAGCCCGGATAAGGGGATGATGATGAGATGAGATGAGATGAGATATATATATATATATATTATATTATTAATATATATATATATATATATTATTATTTATATATATATATATATATATATATATATATATTATATATATATATATTATATTATATATATATATATCATATATATATATACATATATTATATATATATATATATATATATATATATATATATTATATATATATATATATACCGTATATATACCTCCCTTCAGATAGCATTGAAAACCTAACGATTAATACCTTCTTATAAATTCCAGCAATGTCTATGGTAATTAAGTTTAGATGTAGATTATGTTTAGTTTGTGCGATAGGCAGGTGAGAGAGAGCAGGTGTCTGTGTCTTTCATTCGAGACAAACTAATTTCTGGTCTCTGGTGCCCCCTCGTGGACAGACAAGGCTACAGTCCTCGAATATCAAACCCCCTACTTATCCCTCTCCGCCTCTCTCTCTCCTTCCCCCGTCCCTCCCTTTCCCTCTTGCCCGTTTCTCTCTCCCTCTCTCTTGCTCCCTCTCTCTCTCTCCCTCCATCCTTTTATCCTCTCTCTCTCTCTCTCTCTCTCGCTCTCTCTCTCTCTCTCTCTCTCTCTCTCTCTCTCGCCCTCTCGCCCTCTCCCTTTTTCTCTCGTGTTTGCTTGTGTTTGTTTCATGCGAGACAAACCAACGTCCGGTCTCTGACGCCCCCTGGTGGTCAAAATGCAAGGAAGGGGGGGGAGGCGGGGTTCTGACTCTGGCCTCACCTGCCTCGACTCTGATTGGCTCTGGGGCTGGGGGAGGCTGCACACCTGTTGCACGTTAACCAATCAATCAATTGACTATACTGTGAAGTACAGTAACTTAGCCACTTTATAATTCATACTCTGTACCTTCTGCTTGGTTTGCCCTGTTTGTTTATTTGCCTTTACTTTAGCATTTACTTTAGTGTTTATTTTTGTCTTCATTAGTACTTTGTATTTTGGTTGTCTTGTAGAACCCGGGTTCGATTCCTGCACATAGTCATTTACTGCATGTCTTCCCTGTTCCCTCCCATGCAAAAAATAAATCTAAAAAAATAAAATAACAGAGGTTCCGGACTAATATGCAATAATATATGACCTCTTAGCATCCTAGCTCCACAGGTGCTCGTGGACTGGTCGACTCCGCTCAGAAGTTGGAGTTAACTAGTCCATACTAGTTAACTAGTTACCTAGTTAAAGTCAGACACTACCAGCTGTGGGCCCCAGGAGCGGAAAGGTAAGTGTCAATGAGGAACGGTAGGGGCCGTAGTCGAGAGCATTGTGATTGGCCAAGGACATCTTAGTGGAAGACACACATATGAAAATATTGCAAATAAATGTGTTTAATCTCTTGTGTCTAAGTAACATGGTGTGATAGGTTAAATCACCTGAAAATCAAAAGGGGTCGCATGGCAGAATCAGAGCCAGAGAGAGAGAAGAGTTGTGACACTGTGATCTCGCCGGCGGGTGGTCCTGTGGTTCATGTAAGCCTGTATAGTTCCCAAACACGCCGCGCTCTCAGGTTCTTCTACTGGACTGACAGCAGCGATTGCAATATTGAATGGTAAATATAAATTGAAAAAACACATACCCAAGTATTTTTGAGCTTTGTTGCATATTTGTAAATGTCTGTTTTACATTTGGAGTGGTAAGGTGACAACTGAAAGCTACTTAGATAAGTTTTCAAGTTTAAGGGAAAGCTTCACGTTCATGTTAGCATGGGTAGCACTAGTCTACTGACTTTAGTGGCTTAACCTTAACTTTGACCTTACAACTGTTCTGAAATCAAAGACGATTCAAGATGTTCATTTTTGCACAGCTGGACTACTGGATCTCCTTGATTTTGCTTTTAATTCCGATTTACCTAACCGTGGTCAGACAGTGTTTGAGAAAGCAGAGTAGCAACAGTGCATTTAGCATTTAGTTTACAGGCAACTTCTTCTGATGAGGCAGGAGCTGACCACACAACCATGATACTTTTAGGACTAATAATGTATTTACTATTTTGTTATGTTTGTTATGTGACTATTTAGCATGGAGCCGACTGAGAACATTTCACTGCAATGTATTGTGTACGTGACAAATAAAATCTGAATCTGAAGACTAAGCCATACACAAAGTATCAAATACATTAAAGAATAACAAATCATTACACTTGGATGAATGAAATAGTACTTTTTTTTATTAAACAATAGGTGAGACAACAAGAGTGTGTTTGTGTGTGTGTGTGTGTGTGTGTGTGTGTGTGTGTGTGTGTGTGTGTGTGTGTGTGTGTGTGTGTGTGTGTGTGTGTGTGTGTGTGTGTGTGTGTGTGTGTGTGTGTGTGTGTGTGTGTGTATCCAACTTGAAAAACAAGAACAAAGTGAAAGAACAGGGATGAATATTGTGTATATATAAGTGTGGACAAGAGAGGAATACGGTGAGGAAAGGAGACAATTAAAAAAGCAATACAAATAAAATGGACCACTGGTTATAAAACCCTCCAGCAAATGCTGATTCCACTGCCTAACATCTGCACGCTGCAAGAAGGATGCACCATGCAAAACTGGACCCAGGGTTTTAGAAAGAAATCCCCTCCACATATATCAGGCTGAGGTTTGCGGAACACAAAAGACAAGTGGGAACAAGTATGACTTAGAACAACGAAGCAAACATACAGTAAGTGTGAACAAGAACAGCAAAGTAGAGCCAGGGGGTATCAATAAATAAAACAAAGTTTGTCATGTGTGGAACAAGAACAACAAATGTGTGAACAGGTGTGCGTGTATATCTAACTCTTAAAACAAGAACAAAGTGAAGGAATAGTTATTAATAAACAAAGAAAATACTCCACATACATAAGGCTGAGGTAAGGGATAGTGCATCAGGTCGAAAGGAAGGACAACAATCTCAGCCATCGCCGCCACCACCACCACCACCAGCAGTCGCTCGCCACCACCGGCACCACCATCCTTTGCCACCAGCCAACTTACTCAAGCAGCCATTGCCTCAAGCAGCATCGACCTGCAGCAGCAGTGTTTGCCGGCACCAGCCAGCTCAAGCCACCAGCAGCCACCAGCAGCCGCCACCGCCATCAGCATCCACCATCAGCCGCATACACCATCAGCCGCATACACCATCAGCAGCATCAGCTGCTGCCACCAGCACCAGCAGCCACCACCTGCAAGAGAGTGAAAATAATCAGACACAACCTTGAATAGCCTGTAGGTCAATGAGTTTCCCCACACATGGACAAATTGCTGCCAAATTGGGGAAGGGGTGGACAGAAGCTTACAGTATGAAAAAAAAGAATGACACTACTTTCTGTGAAATAACATTTGAAAGCTCATCATTATGGCTTATATTTTTTGTGTGGAATAATTTGTATTTCATATGTGTAATCCAGCCTTTTCAAGAGTATAATTAAACAAAAGCAACCTTATTTCTACTAGCTATAGCATCAGACACACAGTACTCCAACACCGTAGCTAACACCGTCAGGTTCAGGAGCAGATTAAACCCGTTGTTGACCTTATTGATCCTAGTAATCCTACATCAATAACTAACTCAATAAGTTGTCAGATATTCACTACTTAACTTCTGGTGCAGTGATACCTTCACAGCTGGCGAAATCGAGCTGACTAACTAGCAGGCAATGACTGAAAATCGGTCGTCTACCAACGGCGGCTCGAACCGGGTGGGCTGGGGCCCAAACTGCTGTAGGGCGGAGCCTATCCAGAGGCAGCTGGAGCTCCCGCCCCAGCATAAGGTAGGCTGGGGAGACTCCTGTGGTGGCGTGTCGGGTGGCCCGGTAATGCAGCAGCGTTTGGAGGAGGCTGGTGGTGAGTGTGCACCCTTGTGCCAGATGGGCCCTGATGCCATTTTTCAATGACTGGTTGAGTTCCTTTCCCCTCCAGATAAGAGGACAGTTCGTGGGAGACCATCTGGGGACCATTGTCGGTTGTGATCCTCTTGTGCAGGCCCCACCGCGCGAACAGAGAGTCGAGAATGTCAACCAACACCTTGGCTGTGACCGAGCCCACAGGCGCTACCTCTGGCCACTTAGAGTGGAGGTTGTAGACAACGACGAGGAACCTCTGGTGATGCGGTACTCCATGCAGCTCGCCGCAGATGTCAAGTTGTAGGTGCTCCCAGGGTTTGGATGGCCAGTCCAGTGGTTGCATGGGCGGGGGTGGGGCTGGGGCCCTGGTCTTACCACTAAGAAGGCAAGCAGTGCAGTCCTTTACCAGGGTCTCGATTTCCCTATCGATGCCTGGCCACCACACCACGTCGCGACACCGCTGTTTGAGCTTGACTATGCCCAAGTGGCCCTCGTGTGCCATTGCAAGGAGACGCGCCCGAAGGGTACTCGGGACCACAGTGCAGAGCCCTGGAGCGATGCAAGTGTCGTTCCAACATGACAGTTCGTCCCTTACCCTGGAGTAGGGGAGCATCTCATCTGGTACCCTCACCGGCCAGCCCTGTCTGATGTAGGTCGAGAGTGTAGAGAGGGTGGGGTCGTCAGCTGAGGCGTACTGGATCTCCCTCAGTGACACTGTCTCCTGGTGGGGGCCAAATATGGATCTGGGGGTGAGTTGGGGATTGCACGTTACAGCAGGTCAGCCACCACGTTGTCCCGACCCGGCATGAAATCCAGGCGGAAGTTGTACTGCTGCAGGCGGTCGGCCCAACGATGGAGACGGAGTGGTTTGTGGCCGGTGCCAGACATGGCTAGGAGGGTGGTGAGGGCCTGATGGTCCGTCCTCAGTGTGAATGTGCGTCCGTAGAGGTACATGTGCCAGCGCTCACATGCCCAGAGGCACGCTAGGGATTCCCGCTCCCCTACCGAGTACCTCTGTTCCGTGGGGCTGAGAGCCCGTAAGGCGAAGGCGATCGGCCTCTCCACACCCCCTTGCAGCTGGGACATCACAGCACCGATGGCCATGGTGGAGGCATCACATGTGACGACTGTGGGGCTGGCTGGGTCAAAGTGCGCCAGGACATGTGGTGTGGTGAGCTGGGACTTCAGGAGTCGCACAGCATCCGAGCAGGCAGACGACCAGAACCAGGGCTCACCATGTTTCAGCAGCTGTCGCAGTGGTGCAGTCGTGGCCGAGTACTGTGGCAGGAAACGTAGGTAGAATGCTGTCATACCCGGGAAGGAGGCCAACTGAGTGGCTGAGGTGGGCTCCGGGACACGGTGGATGGCCTCTGTGTTCGAGTGGAGAGGGTATATGCCATCAGCCGAGAGACGGAACCCCACAAACTCAATGGCCCGGGCAGCGAAGACACACTTCTCGCCATTGAGTGTGAGGTGGTGCTTGGCCAGTGCACTGAACACTCGTCGTGGCTCTAGACAGTGGCCCTGTAAACCACAATATCGTCCAGGTAGAGGGCCACACCCGGGATCCCAGTGAAGATGGAGGCCATTATCTTTTGGAAGCAGCTGGGGGCAGAGCTTAGACCAAAAGCCATGCGTTTGTAACGGAAGACCCCTTTGTGGGTGATAAACGCGGTGAGGTTGCGGCTCTCAGGGTGTAGTGGCACCTGGAGGTAACCCTGGCAGAGGTCTAATTTGGAGAAAGTGGTGGACCCGTGGAACTGGGCGGTCAGCTCCTCTATCGTTGGCAAAGGGTATTTGTCTGGGATGATAGCCTTGTTTACCGCTCTTATGGCGCATTTCCACTAGCACGGCTCGGCTCGATACGGCTCGGCACGGCTCGGCTCTGCTCGGTTTGGTTGTGTTTCCATTACAACTGGTGCCTCCTCGACGTGGGCGGGGTCGTCATAACACGGCTGCGCGAAACCGCTGTGACGTCATTTACACGGCGCCGAGCAACGTACAAATCCGGAAGACCAGAACAACAACAACGCGTGGTGCCGTCGAGCTCCCTCTGAATCCGTTCTTCGGCAACCAGAGTCAGGAACGTCTGGACCTCCTCCACCGACCAAGGAGTGGATTTTTTCTGAGAAGCCATCTCGTTCCAAGTCAAAAAGCAGTAAAAAGTGGTGTCTTGTCTCGCGTCTTGTTTTTATTTACATTCTAGGCGGTCGTCGCGCGGTTATGACGCTTCCAGTGACGACACTCATCGGCCAATCAGTGGAAGGCAGTCGGCTGACGTCACGTTTCAGTAACGCTTCGGCTCGCTTGGAACCAGGGCTGAGGTGATACCAAAAATTTACCCGGTTGCAGGTACTGCGTGCTAGTGGAAACACGCAAATAGCGCGCGAGCCGAGCCGTACCGAGCCGAGCCGTGCTAGTGGAAATGCGCCATTAGAGCCACGCAGAGTCGCAGCCCCCCAGACTTCTTCTTTGCCACCACAATGTTGGAGATCCAGGGCGATGCATTCACCTGCTCGATGATGTCGCCATCCAGCATGCGCTGTAGCTCAGAGGAGATGTCATCGCGGAGGGCCAGAGGAGAGCGGCGGAGGGGCTGAATGACAGGCGTCACCTGCGGGTCTAACAAGGGCTGGTGGGCGAAAACATCGAGGCAGCCCACGCATCTGAACAGCATGGGCCACTGTTGCTGCCAGGGGATGGTAACAGTGTGAATCTCTGAGCCAGCGGTGTCTAGCAGAGTGAAACCGAGGCTGTTGAAAAGGTCGAGGCCAAGGAGGTTGGTCCCGTGGCGTGCAATATTGAACCTGAAGAGTGGCATCACCAACCATCAACGAGCATGTTTTAAATGGCGCTCGTCCTGAGCTAACATTGTGGATGATTGTGGTAAGTGGCTGGGAGGCTCTAACTGGGGCAGACCTACAGACTTTGTGAAAGTGGTTGAGTTTCCCGCAGTTGGAGCAGGTTTTACCACGGGCAGGACAGATCTGAGCTCTTGAATTGTGCGCAGAAGAGCCACAATTCCCACATGGCTGGTGTGGGCGGTCACGTGACTGAGAGGCTAGTAATATGTTCTCCTCGCTGCTGTCTACACTCACGTGGAGGAGGGGCACCCGTGACTCGAGTGGGCCCGCTGCCTTGGCCAGTGCTAGAGAGTTGGAAGAGGTGGATAAACTAGCTGCACATTCCAGAGCAGATTCAACCTGAACTGCAAGGTGTAGAGCTGCTGCTAATGTTAAATCATCATTTTCCAGTAGGAGTCTTTCCCTTATTTTGTCACAGTTCGTGTGCAGTATCAGGTGGCCCCTTATCATTTCGTCCTGTAAGGCCCCGAACTTGCACAAGCTAGCTAAACCTCGTAAATCCGCCACAAACTGCGTCACTGACTCACCCGACCGTTGGTGCCTCCGTCGGAATATGACGCGACGGAGCAGAGCACTTTGTGGGGCTGCGAAATGTGCTTTTAGTAGCTCCACGGCATTTGTGTAAGTTGTTGCGTTGCCGAGAGTTCCAAACACGCGCTGTCCCTCCGCTCCTAGGCAGTGCAGCAAGAGTGCACGTTTCCTTACTGTCGAAACATCTTCTAAGCCGGCAGCTAGAATATATGTTTCGAACGAGGAAATCCAGCGAGGCCACGGCACCGTTGGTTCTCCCGGTAGGGCTAGGAAGGGGGAGGGTGGTGGTTGGGGAGCAATCAGCCATCTCTCGTCACCAATGTTATGTTTGAATAACGGAGACTGAAGCCAGAGCTTACTTGGAGCGTGCTCTCCATTTATTAACCAAAACACAACTCGCTGAAAACGGGTACGGTCACGTGAATCGCACGTTACCGTAAAACACATTGCACTGACAGCAGCAGTGCCAGATGTAACAGTAGCAATTTAATCAATTTACCCCTGGAGATACCTTCACAGATGGCGAAGTCGAGCTAACAAACTAGCAGGCAACCGGACATAGACGGAGCATCGAACCCTACTGCCTGCTGGCTGCCTGCTGGCGCTGACCATGGCGCTGACGCGACGCGGGGCCGCCATCTTGGAATGGTGATCCCCTCCACTCAGTGTAATCCGTTTGGCAGGAGCAATGAACGGTCAGCGCATTTAATTAATCATACCTCACTGAATACCACTGATTTTCACACGTTTTTTTGTCATACGTGTAGCTATGATAAAGGACACGTGGTTTGGCGTGTTTTATTATTCATAGTTGGCTTAACAGTAACATAATAGTTTTATATGCTATAAGTGACCAGACGTCCGAGATCAAAACTAGGAACATAATCCCCGAGAAGGGGAAAAAAAACGGTAACAAAGAAACAATATATGATTAGGCTATATATATATATATATATATATATATATATATATATATATATATATATATATATATTATATATATATATATATATATATATCATAATAACAATGTTTACAATACATTAGATATCTATATATCTTAGGGACCTGTATCTCTGACTGTTGCTGCAGCAGCAGAGTTTATTCTGTCTCGACACTTTGCATTGATATTTTCTATTTACTTGTATTAACAACATTCTTTCCTAAAATTATTATAATGTATACAGTAATTGTTTTATATGTATTTTTTATGTATGTCGCTTTAGAATAAGCATCTGCCAAATACTTAAACATCAACTCCTGAAAGTTTTTATATCAGCTAAAACCACCAATCTGTTTCAATGGATTCAGAATAAAAACTAAATTCTGTCTTACCCAACAATGTTAGTATTTGAATATTGTTAATTAAATGAGTCCCTTTATATCATGGTTACAATTATACTGTTAAGAAAGTATTGTCTTATACTTTGCCTAAAATGAGAATGCAATCAGCCGGGGCTTGTGACTTTACGTGAAGCTGATCACGGCATGAAATACAATCGACATACAAAACTCAGCCTTCCGAACCGCAATTGTTTGTAGCCTGAGCCTCAACAATGGAAGCAAGTTTCTATATTGCACTGCTGATTCTGATTTTTATCAGCGAACGCGTAATTCTTTAACCTGCAACGAACGTGCCTTGGGAACATGGATGCCGCGTCTACTCCAGAGATGCCTAACGCCTTGTTCACACTATGCGTTCATCAGAGGATGGCCGATAGTCTTTGTAGAAGCATACTGCAGCCAATCAAATCGCTTCCCACTACAAAGCCGATGTATGGATATAAATATGAAAGATGACACAAACACTGAGGTGACTAAAAACAATGTGATTGGCCAACGGATTTGCCGCTGCCTGAAGAGTTGAACATTTCTCAACTTTTTGACGCAGGCCTCGGAGCCAAACGGACGGACGGACCCTCAATGCATTTCGTGAACGCCCCATGCAAAGTCAATGAGATCCGCCGACGGACGGAGGTAGTGTGAACAAGCCCCGCCTCGTGCCCACTGCACCGTCAGTCAAAGGATGTCAGAAGGCGTGGCTGACGGATGGGGAGCTTTCCAGGGTCATCAGAGCCCGAGTAGTGTCTGTCATGGGTAGATGTGTTGGAGCGACTTGAACGAGATGGAAAAACACTCAAGACAAGGAGGGACGGATAGGATGGGATCTTTTATTTTTCCCAAATTAAGGCCCTTAAGCCGATAAAAAATAAAACAAAAATTAACAAAAAACAAATATATATATATAGATATATATGGTTGACTCAGCATAACAAATAGGCTTGAGAGTCACCAAAAATAACATAAATCAAAACTGCAAGCGAGGCAGACGGGGAGGTGTCCGAGAAGGCCTCCGCCGGCGAATCAACAGACCACCGCTGCCGTCAATAATACTCAGCAACGTACGATCGCTGACACCAAAGTTGGATGAGTTTCGTGTCAACCTAAAGAGCTGCTTTGAATATCGGGAATCCAACATCATGGTGTTCACTGAGACGTGGCTTCACCAAGGCGTCCCGGATTCTCAGCTCAACCTATTGTTTGTTCAAGCCAGCTTTTTGCTCAAAAGCTCTGCAGCGGAACTAACAATAGCATGGCGTCCAATATTCCAACAGTCACTTAAAGGTTGGGTATGGGATTTGCGAAACGCCAGCAGATTTTGAAAACACACAGCTCAAATGGTACTACCCCCTCTTGTTCAACGCTGACTCTGATTCCACCCATTCCAAGTACATGGACGCGCAATCATGCATAAGCGAACACAGATGCGCGAGAGCGAGCCATTAGCTAGTTAGCTAGCTCCAGTAGCTACCGCAGGATAACAACAAACAGAAGGTTGCTCTGGGTCACGAGCTTTGAGTACGTGCACGAAGGGGTCACACGCGGGGAGCGGGGAAGGGGGAGTGCAGTACGACCGTTTGATTGACGTACTTACTGTCCAATGCCACTCGGTGGGTCTGGAAATGATTGGCTGGAGTTTTTCGAGCCCTGCCCGTTCCACAGATGATTGACTTCTTTAATTTTCATGTCAGTACTTCTAACTCAGTGGCTGTAAGTGGGTTATGATAAGGATTTCAAGTAATTTTGCAAAAATGGCCAAAAAAGAGAATTCCATACCCAACCTTTAACATTCACACAGTTCCAGCTCTGTGGAAGAAGTCAAATATAACTCAAGTGCCTAAAAAGCCCTGTTCCACAGTAAACAATAATTTCCGTCCCGTATCTCTCACTTCAATTGTTATGAAATGTTTTGAAAAATGTGTTGTGTCACTGCTCATGAAGGCTGTCGAGCCAAAGTTTGACGTGTACCAGTTTACCAGTTATAAGCAGGAATGCAGTACTGATGAGCAATCCTTTGCACCTTGCACTTTATTTCCAAGCACCTTGAGAACACAAAAGCTTATGCTAGAATTGTATTTGTTGATTTCAGCTCAGCTTTTAATACAGTGCAAACTCACATAGGCTACTAAAGACATGAGTGTAAACACCACCTTGATCAAATTGTTTTACTCTTTTTTAAACAGAACACAGCAAGTGAAGGTCAACAGAACACTATCAGACACCAAACACTGCAACACAGGAGTCCCACAGGGTTGTGTTGTATCACCAACACCGTTTACATTGTACACCAATGTTTGTAGGACTGTGCACCCTAACAACTACATGGTCAAATTTGCGGATGATACCGTGCTCCTGAGCCTTCTACACAAGGATATGGACCCCTCTGTGTACCAGGATGAGATAGACCTATTTATTAATGGTTTGACACCAACCATCTTATTCTAAATGTGACCAAAACACAGGCAATAGTTTTGGATCCGAGGCAAGTCACTGACCATGAGCCTGTGGTCATCAAAAATCAGGAAATCATCCAGGTATCCTCATATACTGTAAGTATTTAGGGCTTCATATTGATAATCTTCTCTGCTGGAAGACACATATTGACAACCTGTGCGATAGACTGCAACAGAGGCTAAGATTAAAAGATTTAGATTGTACGGCGTAAGCAGCAACATCATGATGATTTTCTACCGTGCCATTGTAGAGAGCATCATTAGATATGGGAACACCTCATGGTTTGGCAACCTAACCGTTTAGCTAAGGAGGAACAAATATGAGCCTATACAGAGCATCTATGAGCAGGAGATAAGATGTTAAGTTGTATGTAAGTGTGTGCGGTTTCGTTTTTTAAGTACCGGTTCGAGAACCGTTTTAGCCCTGGAACCATTTGAAAAGTACTAAGTAGGCACCGGTATCGGATAAAACCCAAACGATACCCAAGCCTAGTCACGACAAGGCACATGAAGCTTATGGACTCGGTTTGGATGTAACTCTGCTCTCGTTTTAATTAGTACTTGGTCCTCAAATGTAATGTGAGAGACTGTTAGTGCCTCTGAAATTACGATGTTAATGGCAGTGTATTATTAATAAAGTCCAAGCCACTTTAGGCCATAATATTTTTGGAAAATCAGTTTAATCCAGTCTTTAATGACACATGTAATGCCTTTTTTGAGTTTAGTGCTTTTTCCTACAGTCGCCTATTGTTATACATACCTGTATTTACATTTACCGTTCATTTTGCATGGGGTAATCCCTATGTTCCCACAGCCCGATGGTCCCACAACCTTATGCTCCTGAAATTGGCGACTAGGTTTAGGTCTCAGAGCTGCGTGATTAGGGTAACAATGAGAGGCTAGAATAGGAGTGAGACAGACACAAATAGACAGACAGACACACTCTTCATTATAGTTAGATCACTTTGAAATGTAGGACCATCGCGCTGTGGGGACATAGACATGCTCCCCACTGCGTCCTTACCGGCACAAGATGTCATTACTGCAGCAATGCTTTAATTTGATTATAATTATGATTTTTATTTGTAAAGGGATTTCAAAACTGAGGTGATTTACACATTATAAATAACAATATCTGTCATAAAAAGAATTAAAAAAAATATTTTCTGTGTATGAAAACAATTGTCATAAGCAATTGTCTATAAGCAATATTAAACCTAAATTTTCCATGGTGTAGAAAAAAACATAAAGTAACCTATTTTTTATTATTATTTTTTATCACTAATTACGATGATGCACAAAACTTGCTTAAAATCAATTTAAATGTATTAGTCTGATAGAAATTTAAAAAAAGGAAAAATGTGTAAAATGGACGTTATTTTAATGTTGCGGTAAGGACATGTTGTGATTAATTGATGAAGTTGAAGTTTCCACATTAAAATCTTATTGACTACATGCAATATTGTGTACCTGTTAATATATATTATACAACAGGTAGTTCCAACCGGTCCCAACCGAGCAATTTGATTGGACAAGAGACTTTCCATGAGTGCTGATATACAGTATAACAGCACTGCGACTTTTTACAGACATAATCACTCCGCTGTACGGGTGTTCGTTGTATTGTATTTGTATATGTGTTGCCTGGCAACAGCCTTGTCTCCCTTCAGTTGCGGAACTATTTGTGTTGGCGGAGCCGAATAAATGATTACTAAACAAACAAATCATAATCTCTTGTTTCTTATTACTGTTAACTAATAAAATGTGCTCGTAGCACTGTTGTATAAAAGCAATATCACACTCGAGGTCGTGCTGTTGGACTGTATATCAGCACGGTGTGATTATCTGCGGCACTCGGCCTGCGGCCTCGTGCCTACGACCGAATCACAGCCGTGCTGATATACAGTACAACAGCACTCCCTCTCCTGTGATATTGCTTAATTACAGACTGATGGTTAAAATTCAAATTCATAAAGTTGTTTTTTTTAATTTGGGAGAGTCTTAAGTGACCGTATTACAGAAACACCACGTCACATTTTAATACTCTATTGTGGCTCCTCACCTGGGCCTCGTTTCCAGATAATGATAGATCTTCGCTCGTACGATCATTCTCACGATGGATCTTGCGAACCATCGTGAATTTCTGGGGTTTATGTTTATGAATTTCTTTGGAGCGTTTCCCGAAACTCCTCTTGCCATGATCGCGCGTTCACTGCACTCACGACGTTCGTAGGATTGTAACTGTCCACTGACACGGTGCTGAAACGGGCTACGTAGGAGGGGGAGACCCAGGAATGTCGCAGGAAAATAGGGTTAAAAAGGGTTAAAATATCTCCCCATCAAGGCTAACAGCGTGGCCTACGAAAGAATAGTTTGCAATAATATGAAGTCTAAAGATATTAAAACACAATTGATAGGCCTAGGCCGACATATCAGTCCTAATCCTGAACGCACTATGAATAAATTTTTTCACGGCATTTCCAGCCCTGAAATAGTTCCATATTGCATAAATTCAAAATAGCTTGTGTGACTACTACAATTGTCCTAATGTGCTGATTTCTGAAACATAGCCGACTTTGCACAGCAAAGATAGCCGACTTTATCTGATTCCGCATAAGGTTTCATTGATTGGCGCTCTCTAGATTAGGATTTGTAGACATTAAAAATGCAACGTTCCATTCATTCATTATCATTCAAACGCAGAGGCTAGGCATTGACACACGGCTATTGCTGACCCGATTAGGAGAGCTTGGTCTAGATCCTGCCAGTATTGTTGGGCAGGATGAAGTAGGCTGTAGGTCTTTTTACACTGCCGAGCTGGTTCGGTCGAAGCTTGGCACGCCCGGTGATTTCACCTTCTTATCTCAAGTTCCTTGCCCAGGGGGTCAAATCCCCCGTTCGTCACGGCGCAGGCTTTCTTGGTTAACTGGGGAAGGTGGGGCTACGCACGGAGTCTCTGACCTCTTTAGAATAATTTGTATTATTGCATACCCCTGAATGTTTAATTTTTTTTATGAATGAAGACACCCGCATGCAATGGGTTCACGTCTGAGTGTAGACTACAAACGCGATTAACTATGGTCAGGGATGTTCATTACTGTCTAGACAGGGTCAAATAAATAGTGAACTTCATCACAGCATTACCGAAGCACCTACAGTGCTTAATGCAAACAATCGCAACAAAAAACGCCTGCAGAAAATCTCCGACACCCGCTGGTCTCAACATGATGCATTGTCTACAGTAGCCTATGTCTTCTGTCATTTAAGCAATATCACACGAGAGGGAGTGCTGTTGTACTGTATATCAGCACGGCTGTGATTCGGTCGTAGGCCGCAGATCGGAGTGCCGCAGATAATCACACCGTGCTGATATACAGTACAACAGCACGACCTCGAGTGTGATATTGCCTTTATACAACAGTGCTACGAGCACATTTTATTAGTTAACAGTAATAAGAAACAAGAGATTATGATTTGTTTGTTTAGTAATCATTTATTCGGCTCCGCCAACACAAATAGTTCCGCAACTGAAGGGAGACAAGGCTGTTGCCAGGCAACACATATACAGTACATAAACGTTAAGCTAAGCTAATAACGGTTATTAGAACGCCCGTACAGCGGAGTGATTATGTCCGTAAAAAGTCGCAGTGCTGTTATACTGTATATCAGCACTCATGGAACGTCTCTTGTCCAATCAAATTGCTCGGTTGGGACCGGTCAGAACTACCTGTTGTATAATGATCAATATGAGGACATTTTAACCACGATGGTTTAATCAAAATCAGAGGGAGAAAGCAAGTGCAGCTCGAAAGCGACCTCCCGCCAAGGCCGGATTAACCATTAGGGCAATTGGGCACTTGCCCAGGGCCCTGACATCAAAGGGGCCCTTGACAACGTTGTTGACAAATATCACGTTATAACGCAGTCCTTACTTTCCTTGATGTGAGCACTTTATTGCAACTCGAAAAGTGATTAGAATGTGTACTTTTCAATGAGCCTGTCCTGACGTGCCGCGAGCGACGTCGCGCCGTCCAGCGATGTCGCTCAACCCTGAATTTATCGTCCGCGTTGTCTCTATTCTGGACGACATTTCGCGCGCGGTGTCCCGCCCTAAACACTTCTTATTGGTTGATAAGTACACACTGCTTCCTGTTTGAATGTGTTTAAATTCCTCGACGATTTGATTGGTTTGGATTCTTAACCATAAAAATACACTCGCGACAAAATCGTCACGCTGGCATTCTCAGGACACCTCTCGCGCGAGTTTTCGTCGCCGTTTCAGTTTGCATATTTGAAGTCTAGAAGGAAGGCCACTGAGTAATCTTCTATGGAGAACATAATTAACTGTATGTGTTGATGTGAGAAGTTTTAAAGCTAAGATAGGTCATTAGGCCTAATCATTTAATTGTTTGTTTCTTCATGAGTTCAGTGTTGAAAAATGGACAGTTGTGAGGCATTACTTGTTTGAGTTAGTAATATGTTTTAATGTAAGTAAATAATTAGGCTAATATGTGTATATGAATTGATATGATATATATGTGTATATGAATTGATATAATGTATATGTATATGAATTGATATAATATATATATTTGTATATGAATTGATATAATATGTGTGTATGAATTCTAGTGTGTTAATTGTTACTGCTGGAATTGGTTATTGGTTGGAATGGTTACTGGAATTAATAAGTGTGTGTTAATGAGAGAAGTTTTAAAAGTAAAGATAGGTCATTAGGGCCTCATAATTGTTTGTGTAGTCATGAGTTCAGTCTTTAAGGGAGGCCAGTTGTAAGGTCCATTTGTTTAAATAAAATGATAAGGATATATAGTAGTGAAGTAATCAACATCAAATGTTGAATTGTGATACAATAAACATGATCTTGACTTTGAAATTACATGCAACAGTGTAGCCAATGGTTTATTTTTACTAAAAACACACTAATTGCCTGCTTCATGGCTGGTGATAATTTCACATTTTTGCATTTTTAAATGTTCTATGGTTTTAAGTTAAGGCCTACCTAGCTGTTTGCTGTCAAGACAATTGAAACATTCATTAAGTACTCATCAAGCCACCAAGTTCTGATGATAGGGACTTTACGATTGTTTGGCGGCGGCGGCGGGGGGGGGGGGGGGGGGCGGGGCCTTGAGCCTTGTTGCCCAGGGCACAGAAAATTGTTAATCCGGCCCTGCCTCCCGCACAAGAGCAGTGGAATCATTTGATTTTATTATATGCCTTGTTATGTGGCGTTTAATCTGTACATTTCGGCTGCGTATGTATTTTTGGAATTTTAAATTGCTGCACTAAATTATGTTGTTGTTGACTTCTAACATGTCTCTATCTTTGCTGTTTAAATCTAACAGTAGTCTATGAGTAGGCTATTATATCGGCGGTAACCACTGTTTTTGGTTGCGAAAATGCGCCAGCTGGGCATTGGTATTGGATGTGTTGGTATTGGATGTGCATCCAATACACTGTCCGCTGGTGACGCCACTGAGGCTATAGTAGGCTGACGATGCTCTCAGCATCCTACGAGTTGAGTCCTCGTTAGCTACGAGCGTTTTCACGACGTTCGTTACCAACGATGCTTTCGGAAAACAGTGTGAAAACTGAAGGATGCTCGTACGACACACTTCACGATCCACTTAGGCTAACGATGCTTTCGGGAAACGGGGCCCTGGTCTGAGTCTGATTTGACTCTGGGGCTGGGGGAGGCTGCACACCGGTTGCTCGTTGACCAATCAGAGTGCAGCTAACCCTTTACAGAAAAAGGCTATTATCTTCAGTAGGCAGAAGTGGGCTGTAGGCCTACCACTCGGACTAAAAGAGGGTTAGAGAAGACCCCCCCCCCCGCCGCCCCCCCCCCTACCTTCTAGTGTTTCGGAAAGACGAGCTTGCTCGCTCTCTCTCTCTCTCTCGCTCTCTCGCTTTCGTTCTCTCTCGCTCTCTTCCTTCACTCCAACCTCTCTCTCTTATCCGAAAACTCGCTGCCACTCCCTTCATGCTTGAAATGCGGGTGTATATAGATGTCAAAACTTGGTCATTAAAACAGAACTATCTCACTTCCTGAATCTCACTCCAGGAACCCAACTGTCTGCTGTCTATGGTCCAAAGTAGAAAATAGGAGTGAATTATGGTTCACGTGAGCAAAAAAGTGTAATTGATTTCAAGATGAATCCCTGTAACAATAAAATAGATTAATAATAAAAATCCACACGCAAGAACTGTATTGAAGGCAAAACGTACCCGCGTAAAACCAAAACTCCAATAGGTCCATTTTATTAAACATCCTCCACCAAATCCAGGGTTTTATGGCGCACTGTGAATATAAATAAGGTGTCAATCTCAGATCGCGTACACCTCGGTATGGACACGCAAGACACCCCACGGCCGCCCGCCTCCTCGGTGTCCAGTGCGCTCCGCGCGCTGACGCAGCACATTAGGAAGGGGAGGGGGTGTAGGGGATTCCTTCCCTACACCGTTCATGTTGAACGTATGGGTTTGGTAACGCGATCCAATATTGGACCGGAGGTGCATGGCACAGAAGGTGTTTGCACGTTTTGCGCGTTCACGCATCACCACCTCGCGCTCCCCCTCCTTGCTGTTTCTGTTTTTTTTCTCCCGTCGTGGCTATCCCGCGATTTTAGTAAGTTCCTGCTTTTGCATGGTTTTATTTGAATCGCTTTTACTTTTAAGCATGGAACTTTTACGCACGACTTCATTTCTGGAACGGTGCGGCGCGCATGTCTGTGACGAAGTTTTGTGTCGTGCTGTTTCAACACAAATATAATTGTTCTGCAATAATAATTGTGTTTTTTGGGGGGTACATGGTGTAGGTTACGTGACCGTGTGCGTATTTGGTCCGAAAAGGCGGAAAAGTGCGACTGAACAATGCGATCAAGTAGCGTGATGCTGGTGGTTCTGCTCCTCGGAGTGCTCTGCCGGGGTGAGTGCTTCCTTAATGTCCTCCTCCAAATAAGCAAATAATACTACGAGTGGACCTTGTTGTTTGATCCAAGAGGGTCTGTCCTTGCATTGTTTAGGAGAGCTTGGGATACAAACATGTCATTGACAGCTATGACTGCTTTGCCTGTTATGTTTTGCATTTGACTAACTTGAACTTGTGTGGTGTGTTGTGTGTGTGTTTGTGTGTGTGTGTGTGTGTGTGTGTGTGTGTGTGTGTGTGTGTGTGTGTGTGTGTGTGTGTGTGTGTGTGTGTGTGTGTGTGTCTGTGTGTGTGTGTGTGTGTGTGTGTGTTGTGTGTGTGTGTGTCTCTGTCTGTCTGTCTGTCTGTCTGTCTGTCTGTCTGTCTGTCTGTCTGTCTGTCTGTCTGTCTGTCTGTCTGTCTGTCTGTCGGTCAGCCGCACCCCCCAGCATGGAGATGGTGACCCTGGAGGTGGAGTTAGGGGCCACGGCGATCTTCCCCTGCAACGGCTCCTCCTTTCTTGGGGGGCTGGGAGTCGGCAGGGGCTCTGGGGGTCCCGGGGGAGAGAAGGAGGATGAGGGGGGGCTGTTCGTCTGGGAGGCCATGGGGAAGGACGTGGTGGCCTTCAAGGACGGGGCCATGGTGGAGGGGTCCCAGTACGAGGTGCGGTTTTGTGTCCGTGTTGGTGTTTGTACTTCTTTCTTTTTTTAGTTCCTTTCTCTGTGGTTCCTTTTCTCTGTAGTTCTGGAGCCACAAACCACTGGGGAACTAGGATTTGTTTACTTTACTTACTTTATTTTACAAGCAAAGCGGGTTTGGTCGTAGTGATGGTCATGGATCTACTTTATAGCGGGAGGGCAGGCCGGCACACATAGAGGGGAATTTAACTTGCAGTTTCCAACCCGTCCGTTTTCTGGCGCCTCTCCCCCCTCCCTCCAGGGGCGTGTTCACCTGGCGTCTAAGGACAGCGTCCTGACGGGTGATTGGTCGCTGGTCCTGGAGGGGGTGCGGCACGCCGATGTCAACATGTACGAGTGCATCGTACCGGGGAGAAGGACCCTGACCAATGTGTGGCTGAGCGTGGGTGAGTCAGGGAGGGAGGGGGGCAGAGGGGGAGGAGGGAGGGAGACCCTGACCAATGTCTGGCTGAGCGTGGTGAGGAGAGGAGAGGAGGAGTGGGGAGGAGAGAGGGAGGGAGGGGGGGGAGAGGGGGGAAGGACGTAGAGAGGGAGAGAGGAAGAGTGAGGGAGAGAGAGAGAGAGGGAGTGACAGACAGACAGACACTCTAGCACAGACACACACACTCAAACAGACAGACAGACAGACAGGGGGTTGGGTGTTGTGGCAACATAAACCCCAGGGAGGGGGTGGGGGCGGGGGTCTTCATCATTCTACCCTCCTCTCTCTCCCTGTCCCCCTAGAGCCCCCTGAGGGCCAGACCCTGTGGGTGAACGCGTGGCTTGGGGACTCCACCTACCTGAGCTGTGAGGCCCCAGAGGTGGAGCGCCCACAGGACCTCCACTTCTGGTGGGAAAAGGACGGGGTCCCGGTGCCCCACGACCAGGAGGTAGGTCCGGGGGTCCGATGGTATGAGGGGGTTTGGAACAAGAGAATGCTCCTAGTCGGAGTGACAGAGGAAAGCGTATTGACCCCCGTCCTTGCAATGACATTGCAAGGACGTTACTAGGGTGTTGCTAGGGTGTTGCTATGGTGTTCTTTAAGTGTCCCTCTGTGTGGTTGTTAGGACGTTGCTAGGGTGTTGCTATCATGTTCTTAATGGCTACTCGACTGTTCTTCTGGGTGGTTGCTAGGGTGTTGCTATGGTGTTCTTTAAGTGTCCCTCTGTGTGGTTGTTAGGATGTTGCTAGGGTGTTGCTAGGGTGTTCGCTATGGTTACTCGACTGTTCTTCTGGGTGGTTGCTCGGGTGTTGCTATGGTGTTCTTTAAGTGTCCCTCTGGGTGGTTGTTAGGACGGTGCTAGGGTGTTCTGGGTGGTTGTGATGCTAGGGTGCTTCTATAAGGTGTGCTCGGAACTCACTCGGTTCTTCCAGTTGGTTGCAAGGCTAGAGTATTCTGAGGTGGTTGCTAGGAACTCTGGGTGGTTGCTAGGGACTCTGGGTGGTTACTAGGGAAAATGGGTGGTTGCTAGGGACTGTTGGTGGTTTCTAGGGTGACACTAGATAACCAGTTTATCACGCAAAGCTGCATGGGTCAAATATTTTAATTTCTTTCTTCATTGTTCATTATTATTATTGACATTTCATATCGTCAAAAGTAGCGACCGTAACAAGTAGTGACCATAGCATGTATCGACCGTAGCATGTAGCGAATGTAGTGACTGTAGCATGTATCGACTGTAGCATGTGGCGACCATAGCATGTAGTGACCATAGCATGTAGCGACGGAACCGTGTAGCCACCATAGCATGTGGTGACCTTAACATGTAGCGACCGTCGCCAAGGACGACCTCTCTTTTTGTCTTTGTTGGGGACAGGATGAAGATCGTTTCCACGTGGAGACGGACGGTAACCACGTGGGTCTGAACATCAGCCAGGTACTGATCAGCGACAGGGGGGTCTACCACTGCTTCTACCAATCACGGTGAGGCCTGGGGCTGACCGGGCGGACATCACTGTGGGCCAATAGGGCGCAGCCGAACATGAGATTAAATGAAAAAATGGGTGCAGCGGGATAGATCGATTTCGATAAAATCAGAATCAGAATTACTTTTAATGCATCTTACTGTAAACAAGTACTTAAGAGTAAAATTCTTAGGCTTGGTTCCTCAACAGCCACATAGCGGCAACAATACAAGATAAAGTTACATAGTGAAAATACAAATATGTAGTGCTACCAGCCAAGGTTGATCGAAGGGCAAAAATGCTATGCAAATTACAGAAATATATATTTTAATCATCTGTTTTTCTTACGATATGGACGTACAACATACCCCAAGTGTGTACAATAAGTGGCAGGACTTACAACATACCCTAAGTGTGTACATCGAGTGGCAGGACACGCAAACATACAATAAGAGCCCCCATGCACGGCAGGGTGCTGGTTCCACCACCGTGGTGCCAAAACAGAGATGAGTTGTGACTTTGGTGACTTTTGCTGTTCTGTGGTTGATTTGTGTCGCCTCCCCCACCCCACAGACCCTCTCCAGAGCCCAGGCGAGGGTCTCCAGAAATCGTGAAATTGACCGTTTTGGGATCGGAGCACTTGGACAGCGGTAACAATTTCTGTCATGGTTATATTTTTATTTATTTAACCTGTGAGAGAGAGAGAGAGATTGAGAGAGAGAGAGAGAGAGAGAGAGAGAGAGAGAGAGAGAGAGAGAGAGAGGAGAGAGAGAGAGAGAGAGAGAGAGAGAGAGAGAGAGAGAGGAGAGGGAGAGGGAGGGGAAGAGAGAGAGAGAGACGGTAGAGGAGAGAGAGGAGAGAAGAGAAGAGAAGAGAGAGAGAGAGAGAGGAGAGAGAAGGAGAGAGAAGAGAGAGAGAGAGAGAGAGGAGAGAGAGAGAGGAGAGAGAGAGGGTAGGGAGGGAGGGGGGGGGAGAGAGAGAGAGAGAGAGAGAGAGAGAGAGAGAGAGAGAGAGAGAGAGAGAGAGAGAGAGGGAGAGAGAGAGTGAGAGAGAGGGTTAGGGAGAGGGAGAGAGAGAGAGAGAGAGAGAGAGAGAGAGAGAGAGAGAGAGAGAGAGAGAGAGAGAGAGAGAGAGAGAGAGAGAGAGAGAGAGAGAGAGAGAGAGAGAGAAAAAAAGAGCACCCTATTCCCTGCTGCCACTGTGGCAAACATGCGAGCGAACCTGTTGTGAAACGTGTGATTTATAGGATAGGATTTGTGAGCCTAGAACTCCATATGGTTTAACTTGTGCAAGTTGGTTTAACTTACAAGTTTGTCAACTCCAAAATACATTTTTTCTCTGTGGCTTCTCATATCGATACACAATTACGAATTCCACGGTCACAGGTAGGGATGCACCGATTGTGAAATTCTGGGCCGATACCGATGTTTTAAATAACAATTTCGCCAATAGCCGATGCCGATACCGATGTCTTTTTTGTTGTTATTCATTTCCCCTTTTGTGCCAGGGAAACAAACCCTAACCCCCCAACGCACACACGCAGACACACACAATGACACAGGGAGGGGCTTTTACGATTGGTATAAATCAATCTGTTTATTTCAGACAACTGCGCCATCAACATTCAACATCAAAATTATTTCAAACGTGGGCTTAGGCAGAAAACAGATCGCTATTTATTTTGATGAACACAGCCTGCATGACGGTGAACTAGACACGTCTTTAGCATATGGAAACTATGGCCAAAAAAATAACTTCACAGCGTGTCTTTTTACACTTTATTTGTGTTAATCAGCTGAGAAATAGTCCGCCAAAGACGTTGACGTCGCTTAGCAACCGAGGACGCTTGCCGAGTGATACGACAGAAAAAAAAAAAAGCCTGTGCGCACGTGTAGCTAACCCTTTACCGATGTTGTTCCGCTACATAGGTGCATCCCTAGTCACAGATGCGCAGTTTTTCTTCTGAAATAATATCTTCATAGGGAAAAGCTTTTGTGACACCTTTCACATGCTCTCCTCGTCGGTCATTTTCCGTCTTATCGTGAACTTTTCTTTGATAGTTTGTTTTCCGTGTTGACATTCTTAACAATTCTTCTCCAGAGGAGATGGGCCCCGAGGAGATGGGCCCTGAGGAGATGGGCCCCGAGGAGATGGGCCCCGAGGAGATGGGCCCCGAGGCGACTCCATCGGCGGAGCCTTCTACGCCACAGGATGAGGAGGAGGAGGAGGTGCCCACCCCCTCGGACCCCTCCCTGCTCGAGAGCCCCCTACTCCTCTCCGATGACACCCTCGGTGAGCTGCTCAATTTCAAACCGACCCCGCTTCAGAACACAAAATCGTGGTCACAGAGTGCTTTAAGGGCGGAGGTGACTCGGGAGGTAGAGTGGGTTGATTGGGAACTGGACCTGGTTGGATCCCCGGCTCCTCCCCGGAGTGTGGAGGTGGTCCCTGAGCGAGTCGCCTCATCCTGACTGCTCCTGACGAGCTGGCTGTCTTCCTGAGGGGTCGAGTCCGCCGTTGGGATGTGTGAATGAATGGTTGTAAGTCGCTTTGGATGCCAGCTGGTCAGGAGCAGTCAGGGTGAGGCGTCTCGCTCAGGGACACCTCGAGACTCAGTTAGGAGGAGCCGGAGATCGAACCAGCGACCTTCCAGTTACAAGTCAACCCGCTCTACTTCCTGAGCCACATGCCACCCATACCATAGGCACCGGAACCTATGAGGCCGCGGGGCCAATGGCCACCCCACTTTTCGTGGGAAAAAATATATATATATTATTTTTTTAACCTGTATTAATGAACTATTTAGTTTCTCAGTAATGTTTTGGCCTAATATTGTTACTATACCAACGAACAGAGCTTCATCTCCCCACGATCTAAAACTTTCTCAATGATTCAGCCAATGAAGAGGACTACAGCAGGTAGCGATCGCGTTGCCATGGCCCATGGGTAAACAAATGACAAGGCACCGCCACACAAGTTAACTAACGATCGCTTTAGGCTTCAATATCATGCAGGCGCTTCATGTTTTATTTTTTATTTTTTTCTACATCACAATCGCATGCTTTAATAAACTATTGTTTTTACCTACCATTACGAGGCACGTTTGGTCTCGTAGGGAATTTGCACAATGGCGCTGCTGCTTGCTTATGGCTGGTTCAGACTACACAATTTCAGCCCGATCTCGCCCCGATTCGTTCGTCGCAGACAAATTTGAAATAAAATAAATAACAAGTAGGTTAACGTATTGACTAGGCAAACGGCCAACTGACAAATTATATTTAAGCAATATCACACGAGAGGGAGTGCTGTTGTACTGTATATCAGCACGGCTGTGATTCGGTCGTAGGCACGAGGCCGCAGGCCGAGTGCCGCAGATAATCACAGCCGTGCTGATATACAGTACAACAGCACGACCTCGAGTGTGATATTGCTTTTATTCAACAGTGCTACGAGCACATTTTATTAGTTAACAGTAATAAGAAACAAGAGATTATGATTTGTTTGTTTAGTAATCATTTATTCGGCTCCACCAACACAAATAGTTCCGCAAATGAATGGAGACAAGGCTGTTGCCAGGCAACACATATACAGTACATAAACATTCCTAGACACAAGCTCGCTACTCTGTGTCAGAGCGATAGGCTCTGCTCTGTGTCCGCCGCTACTTTGTCCATCCATCCATCCATTTTCATCCACTTAATCCAGAGTCGGGTCGCGGGGGCAGCAGTCGGAGCAGGGATCCCCAGACTTCCCTCTCCCCGGACACTTCCTCCAGCTCTTCCGGGGGGACCCCAAGGCGTTCCCAGGCCAGCCGAGTGACGTAGTCACTCCAGCGTGTCCTGGGTCTTCCTCGGGGCCTCCTCCCGGTGGGACATGCCCAGAACACGCATTACTGCGGCCGCCGCACCGATCCGCCTGTCGATCTCGCGCTCCGTTCTCCCCTCACTCGTGAACAAGACCCCGAGATACTTAAACTCCTCCACCTGAGGCAGGAACTCTCCCCCGACCTGGAGGGTGCAAGCCACCTTTTTCCTGTCGAGAACCATGGCCTCGGACTTAGAGGTGCTGTATTCTTAATCCCAGCTGCTTCACACTCGGCTGCAAACCGCCCCAGATGCATGCTGAAGGTCCTGGCTCGAGGAGCCAACAAGACCACATCATCTGCAAAAAGCAGAGATGTGAATCCAAGTGGCTCCTCGAACCGTACCCCCTCCGCACTTGGCTGCGACTAGAAAATATCTGTCCATAAAAAATAATGAACAGAACCCGGTCCTGACAAAGGGCAGCCCTGCAGAGTCCAACACGCACCGGAACAGGTCACTCTGAACTGACTGCCGGCAATGCGAACCAAGCTCCTGCTCCGGTCCATACAGGGACCGTACAGCCCTCAGCAAGAGGGCCTCCGACCCAATACTCTCGAGCACCTCCCACAGGAGGCCACGTGGGACACGTCGAAAGCCTTCTCCAACGTCCACAAACACATGAGGACTTGTTGGGGCAAACTCCCATAGCACCCTTGAGCACCGCTGCGGAGGGGTGTAGGAGGCGAATCCAGTGTCACAAGGCCAAGGACGAAACCGCCATGTTGCTCCATGACGAAATCCCGGAGGTACTACGGGCACTTAATCGGTGGTCCGAAGGTACTTCTACCTGCACCAGCTAAATGCCCCACATGTGCATAGTAGATCTTCTTCCCACAGTGAGGGTCCTGCGCTGACGGTCGTGGTGTTTGAGAGTGTATTTCTAAGTTGCTTGGGTCTCCCGCATAAATTAACTATGAAAAGGGTCGTAGTGGGCAACAATTAATTAACCTCTCTGCTATGTGCCAGTCCACTACGACACCTCTCGATATTGAAAGCTATTTAGCGTACTGCGTATAGACTCCGAAAGAAGTATGGTGTGGACCGACACAGCCCGTAGGCACTTCCCGCGAGTATCCAGGGTACGGCACTGTATCCATCTGGACTGCACGCGATCTGCAGTCGCGGCGTGTGTGGGTTGGCGAGGCCACTGCCAGCCCGGAGGATGCCAACATCCAGAGACTGAGGGTACTCAAGGCGCGGATACTCATCACCTCTAGGAAGGATGTGGCACTGAGTGAGCTCCGGACTACCTCAGTGATCTTCAGCTTTGTGTGAAATGTATCAACTCTGAATCCTCCAGCCTCTGCCGTCCTCGATCGGAAGCCGTGCCCAGGTGGATTGGAGGAGATCCTTCAAAGTATTCCTTCCAACCGTCCCGACGATATCCCAAAGTCCAAGGTCAACAGCTCCCCTCCTCCACTGTAAACAGTGTTGGCGGAGCACTGCTTCCCCCTCCTGAGGCGTCGGATGGTTTGCCAGAATTTCCTTGAGGCCGACCGGTAGTCCTCCTCCATGGCCTCCCCGAACTTTTCCCAGACCCGAGTTTTTGCTTCCGTGACCGCCCGGGCTGCCGTCCGCTTGGCCTGCCGGTACCCGTCAGCTGCCTCGGGAGTCCCCCGAGCTAGCCAGGCTCGGTAGGACTCCTTCTTCAGCTTGACAGCATCCCTTTCTTCCGGGGTCCACCACCGGGTTCGGGGATTACCGCCGCGACAAGCGCCGGAGACCTTACGGCCACAGCTTCGGACAGCCGCGTCAACAATGGAAGTGGAATACATGGTTCCATTCAGACCTCAATGTCTCCCGGCTTCCCTCGGAATCTGGTCAAAGCTCTCCCGGAGGTGGGAGTTGAAGACCTCCCTGACAGGGGATTCTGCCAGACGTTCCCAGCAGACCCTCACGATACGCTTGGGTCTGCCAAGTCTGACCAGCTTCCTCCCCTGCCAGCGGATCCAACTCACCACCAGGTGGTGATCAGTTGACAGCTCAGCCCCTCTCTTCACCCGAGTGTCCAAGACATACGGCCGGAGATCAGATGACACGACTACAAAGTCGATCATTGACCTCCCGCCTAGGGTGTCCTGGTGCCACGTGCACTGATGGACACCCTTATGCCTGAACATGGTGTTCGTTATGGACAAACTGTGGCTAGCACAGAAGTCCAATAACAAAACACCGCTCGGGTTCAGATCGGGGAGGCCGTTCCTCCCAATCACACCTCTCCAGGTAACACTGTCGCTGCCCACGTGGGCATTGAAGTCCCCCAGGCAGAACGATGGAGTCCCCGGTTGGAGGCACTTTCAGCACCCCTCCCAGGGCCTCCCAGGAAGGCCGGGTACTCTCTGCATTGCCGTTCGGCCCGTAGGCCGAGACAACAGTGAGAGAACCTATCCCCGACCCGAAGGCGCAGGGAAACGACCCTCTCGTTCAGTGGGGAGAACTCCAACACATAGGCGTCTGAGCTGGGGGCTATGAGCAAGCCCACACCAGCTCACCGCCTCTCACCGTGAGCAACTCCAGAGTGGAAGAGAGTCCAGCCTCTCTCAAGGAGTTTGGGTTCCAGAGCCCAGGCTGTGCGTGGAGGTGAGCCCGACTATCTCTAGTCGATACCTCTCTCAGCCTCCCGCACGAGCCTCAGGCTCTTTCCCCCCCAGCGAGGTACATTCCATGTCCCTAAAGCCAGAAGTCGTTGTCCGGGGTTTGGGTCGCCGGGGCCCCCGCCCACGGCTGCCACCCAAAACACACGCACCGACCCTCATGGTCCTTCCTGCGGGTGGTGGGCCTACTGGAAGGCGGGCCCACGTCGCTCCTTCGGGCTGGGCCCGGCCGGGTCCCGTGGGCGGAGACCCGGCCACCAGGCGCTCGCCTGCGAGCCCCAACCCCAGGCCTGGCTCCAGGGTGGGGCCCCGGTGACGCCGATCCGGGCGACGTGCACGTCCTTGATATGATTTTTTTACTCATGAGGGGTTTTGGAACCGCTCTTAGTCTGACCCGTCACCTAGGACCTGTTTGCCTTGGGAGACCCTACCAGGGGCATTAAGCCCCGGACAACATAGCTCCCAGGATCATTCGGGTGCTCAAACCCCTCCACCACGGTAAGGTGGCGGTTCAAGGAGGGGGCCGCTACTTTGTATCAAATGTTATTTTTGGAAATATGTCCATCGTTACCGTGCAAAGTTTGCTACAATCTAAGATAGGCTATTTAACAGCTGATGTAACGTTAGCTAATAACGGTTATTAGAACGCCCGTACAGCGGAGTGATTATGTCTGTAAAAAGTCGCAGTGCTGTTATACTGTATATCAGCACTCATGGAACGTCTCTTGTCCAATCAAATTGCTCGGTTGGGACCGGTCGGAACTACCTGTTGTATAATTTTCTATAATCTCCCTGCTACTGAAAATACCGCCCGGCTCTCGTCCGCTGGTTTTCCAGAAGCATTCCACTGTGCGATCATCCCTGCTGCATATGCCCTCACACATTGTTGACATCATATGCTGGATGCTTTATTCTTTCTATGTGGCTTTAAGTTAATGACCGGGCTATAATAAGACCACGTTGGCCATGTTCGCTGACAACAGGAGACATTTCATGGTGGTTGGACATTTTAGCGAGCCGACAGGCTTTTTGTCGGGATGCGAAACACACAACTCAAAATCGGGATGACATTACAGCTCATCTGCGCATCTCTACTAATTAGACTTCACTGCACTACGTCAGAGGACCGCGCACTGTTCGACACATGCACGCGCATTTGGCCCCCCCCCCCCGACACTGAAATCGTTCCGGCACCACTGACCAATACTATATGATTCTATCAGACCCAGATGTCAAAGATCAGAGGCTGAGATACATGCCTATCCCCTGCCCACAACACAACCGAGAAGTTACGACCCCCGCAGAACCAATTAAATTGTTTCCCAGAGAAATGAATTCCATGTGAATCACTCAACTGTAAGGATGTTGAAACCTGCTCATTCCAAACACAGCCCCAATCTTAAGCGAGAGAGAGAGAGAGAGAGAGAGAGAGAGAGAGAGAGAGAGAGAGAGAGAGAGAGAGAGAGAGAGAGAGAGAGAGAGAGAGAGAGAGAGAGAGAGAGACTGGTTTTGGACTTTCTAGATTTCAAGAAGGGAGGAAATAACTTGGGTTGATTGCATCTTGGTTGCATAGATGGCTTGCCCCAATTTTGTGGCAAAGGGAGTGGCCTCCCAGTAGGAGAAAGGTTTACCTCATAACGTATTCGTTAGCAAATAATTAGAAATAGTTAGTAAAATAGTATGTTTTCTATCAGACTAGATTATTTGTCTAAAGTCTGATTAGTGAGTCTATATTAGTATTCCTACGATAGGCTATGTAGCGTAGCTTGATTTTAGATGGATAGAGATCACTTTATGAGGTTTTCTAACCTTAGTATGAGTTCCCCTAGCCTGACTAGGGTCCCCCAGTAGCTAGGAATGGTGTTAGGTGTAAAACGAGCACTAGATATCTTGCTCTGCCTTTGAAAAAACAAAGGGAGACGGGCCGATTTGCGAATTTTTCCTCGTATGTCATCATACAGCGGAAGTCTTAACCTCCCCTCTCCTGTTTTGCCCAATGGAGCTACGGGACTGTGCGAGCGTCACATATGATGTGTGTGTGTGTGTGTGTGTGTGTTAATACACACACTGTAACGCAAGTGTTGTACACTTCTTTGTTATCAGTGGGCAGCGGGGCTCCGGCGGGAGGCAATCACAGAAGACAATCCCTTTCTCCTCCACGTCGTGGTTCAGTCTACTTCAGATTGACGTGGAGGTGGAAGAACCAGAGATGTTGGAGAACCCGACACAGTCGTTTGAGATTCATAATATCGTCTGAAGGCGCACACAGCTTTTGGCCGTGATAATATATACCGTATATTATATGATATAGGTATCTATGCATAATATATTATTTAGATACAGAGCTCCAGGACCCTGAATGAGGTGCTCTCCTCATTTGCGTTAAAGCTACAGATACCGAAATGGCGCGCTTGTGAAAGCTCAATGTGCGACTGGCTCGTAGTGGCTGTAGTTCAGCACCAGGGCTGAATTTTGGGAACGTCTTGAAGTACTGTTTTAGGGGCCCACTAATATCTATATTAAAGCATCCATAAGGTAGCATGCCATGGGACCTTAAACATTTAGAGATAGATAGATAGATAGATAGATAGATAGATAGATAGATAGATAGATAGATAGATAGATAGATAGATAGATAGATAGATAGATAGATAGATAGATAGATAGATAGATAGATAGATAGATAGATAGATAGATAGATAGATAGATAGATAGATAGATAGATAGATACACTGATGTGAATCAATAGGATTCAGAATGGCTACTTTATCTCTTTCCATCTATCTTTAAATAGTGTAGATAGATAGATA
>OLKM01003166.1:0-42452 GCA_900291075.1 Melanogrammus aeglefinus | reverse complement strand
GCGCTACGAGTTAGATTCTGGTGGGGTCTTACCTCTACGCCACAAAGTCTCAGCTCTAAAGGTACTGTACTCCTGGCATAGGGGTGCGATCGTCTATTCTGTTGCTCTGGAAGTTGCCCAGAGGCATTAGAGAGCGCGAGGCGGATGTGGGATACTCATAAAATCCCGGGCCCGCACCTAGAGCGCCGCAAAGGTTGTGGGTTGGAGTTTACCCCGGTAGACGAGAGGGTTGCCTCCCTACGCCTAAGGGTGTGGGGGGGGAAAAACTCTTGACTGTTTGTTTGTGCGTACCGAACAGCAAGTTCAGAGTACTCGGCCTTCTGGAGACCCTGAATGAGTCCTGTATGGGGCTCCAGTAGGGGACTCCGAGTAGTTCTTAACCTGGGCAGACTTCAACGCCCATGTGGCACGATCAGCGCGCCCTGTCCCAAACAACCGCTGTTCTGTACGGCAGTGCAGCGGTGACACCCGAAAGGTAGGCCACGCTGTATGTGGTGGCGGATATTATGCGAGACACCTGGAGAGCGCGTGGTGGGGAGGAACGAGCCTCTTCCTGATCTAAACCCGAGTGGTCGTTTGTTTACTGGACTTCTGTGCTAGTCATGGATTGCGGCTCCGTTAACAAACACCTATGTTCGACCATAAAAGTGGTGCTCATGTTTAGTGTCATGGTACCAAGTACCTAGGCCCGAAAGAATAATCGATTGATCGATTTTATGTAATATTCTTCATGTCATCTGATCTGTAGCGGTGCATGTTTTGGACATCTATCGGTTGCTTGTCTGAATTAAATCTAATCCCTGCCCGCTAAAGGAGGGGCTGAACTGTCAACCGACCCCATCTTGGTGTGAGTTGGATCAGCGAATGGGGGAAAGATTCTGGACAGGACCTGGTATGCCCAAACGAGTAGTCGCGGCGGTGAATTGGGAACGTCTGGATTGGAGGCCTCCTGTCCTAGGATCTTCACTTCACACCTCCGGCGGAGCTTTCTAGCATTTCCTGTGGAGCGTGGGCATTGAGCCGGAGTGGGCGCGTGTTCAAGCCTGCTCATTCTGAAGCTGCGGCGGTGAGTTTGTGGCCTCAGGTCTTAGTGGTTCCTCTTCAAGGGGCGGTAACCCATCTGGATCACCAGTGGTAGTACACTGTGGGTCAGGAAGTCTCGTCCGATCTAGACCTAGGAGGCCTCTTCTGGAATAAGTTATCCCGGAGGACTCGCTGATCGCAGCTGCAGGGTCACCGAAAAACAGGCTCGAAGGGCTTGCAAAGACCGTCGTTTGCGGTCGTGTCGGAGGCTTAGCAGCGGGGTGTCGGGAGCAAGTTCTGGAGGAGGCTCATGGAGATAGACTTCGGTCCGCACCAAAGTGTTCTGGAAGACCATCCGGCATTCTCTCAGGAGGCAGGCAAAACGGGAACCATCCAGGGGCTGTGTACAGTAAGGATGGGACTCTGTTGACCTCAACTGAGGGAGCATGTAGCGACCAGGTGGAAGGAAACACGTTGTGAGAACCCGAATCCTGACTAACATGCCCTCTATTGATGGAGCAGAGTGTTCGGAGGTTAGATGGATGGTTCACTCGTTCAATTATCCCTGGTGGAGCGTCACTGAGGTAGTATTAAATAATCTCAACGCAGTGTGTCAAAGTCCCCAGAGATTATATGAGATCCATCCAAGAAAATGCTAAAAGCTCTGGGTGTTGAGGGGCTGATACAATGGTTGAAACAGCCTAACTCAACATTGCATGGGAGTCGGGAGGGTGGTAACCAGATTTTCCGAAAATATCAATGCCAACAGGAGTGGACAAACTGGGGTTGGTGGTCCCCTGTTCAAAAAGGGGGACCCCAGAGAGCTAGTGCTCCAATTACCGGGTATCACACGTCTCAGCCTCGGCCACAACTGGTTAAAGGTCTACTCCAACCCGGTGCTGGAAAGGAGGTTGGTCGGTGCCTGTGATTTGTACGGGAATACATCAAAGATTTGAAGAGTAGACAAGCTGGTTATCGCCCCGGACGATGGAACTACGGACCAGCTCTTTCACTCTGCAAGGGATCTGGAGGGGTCCTTGGAGTATGCCCTCGCGTACTACATGTGTTTGTGGATCTGTGAGAAGGCATATATGACCGGGTCCCCCTGGGAGAAACTGGGATCCTGCTGCGGGTATGCCCGTGGGGGGTCTCTCCTCATGCCATCCAAATCCTTGAACTCCTCTAAAAAGCGAGAGGCTGTGTCCTCGGACCCGTTCTCGCAGTCCAGTCCAGTCTCGATTCCCTTGTTGGGTGTTGGCCTCCGCCGAGGCTGCGCGCTGTCATCCATTCCTGTTTGTGGATATCATGAAGGAGATATACCGACGCGCAGAGTCGTGGTGGACGAGGGCGTTGCAGTTCGGTGTGTCTGTGCGACCATTCTTCGTTCCACTAGCTCTTCAGATGATGCTGGTCCTGATCGGCATCACTTCGGCCTGTGTACCTTCAGCCAACGTGCGAGACTTGGATCGGATAGGCGGCCGAGTGGTGAAGCCGGCTGGAGAATTGGCAGGATCAGCACCTCTTAATAACTAGAGATGGCGCATGACTCTTAGCAGGGTAATAGCGCAGGATGAGTCCCTTGCCTACTCCGGGTAGGAAATGTTGAGTCTCTGGTTTAGCGGGCGGAAGTTGAAGGAGTTCACAGTACCTTGGGGGTCTTTGTGCTCGCGAGTGAGGGGACGATCTGGGAGCGTGAGATTGCCGGAGAATACTCGGAGGCGAGGCGGGAGCAGGATGGGAGTTAAGCGTTCGCAATCACCGTCCACCGGTGGTGTGACGAAAATGAGAGCTGAGCCGCAAGGCAAAGCTCCCTCAGATTCTATCGGTCAATCTTACCTCCTATCCTCACCTATCGGTCACTGAGGAACCTGCAAGTGATGACCGAAATGACAAGATCCGAGTGTACACAAGCACGGCCGAACCGATAGAGTTGTTTTCTCAGGTGTGGGAAGAAGATCACTGATGATGGCCGTTGTCATGTCTGGTAACTACCCTTCCATAGGTATAGCGGTGAGAAGTTCAGCTCACTCCCATGAGGAGCTCTAAGTTATGAGCCGCTGCGTGCGGCGTTTGGCTTTAGAAAGGAGTCAGTTAGGATGGTTCGGGTCATCTTGGGTAAGAAGCATGCCCAACTAGCGCGCTCCCTGGAGAGGTGCTGTCCAGCACGACCAGTGGGGAGGAGACCTTTCGTGGGGTAAGACCTCTGCATGTGACTAGGTGGAGAGAAATATACATCGATCCTTATCTTACCACTGGCCTGGGAAACGCCTCGGGATCCCTCCCGTGTCATGAGCTGGTCAATGGTGTGCTCGGAAGGAAGTCCTCGGCTTTTGCCCCCTGCTTGCATGCTGCTCCGCCCCCAGCAGACCCGTAGCCCCGTGGATACAGATGAGTGGGACCTAACGTCAGGAAACCACTTGCAACATAAAACAACCTGAAGTACTGAGACAAAACCAAAACGTTGAAGAATGAGCATGAGAATGAGATTTTCGCATTTTGCACCTCAGGAGCACACAATGAATGAACCTTGACAGTTTTCCCGCTGAAAACAATCTCCAACAGTGAAGTCAGTGTTTTGCGCATGCAGCAATGGCGGCACAGAAATAAGCTTGGCTGCCCACTGGACAGGCGTATAATTGCCATTTCAAACGTACATCTCACAGTAAACACGGCCTTTATTCAACTGTTCGTTAGTCGGTGTGTCCACAGTGCGGCATAGCGCGAAACAGGATGACTGTCAGCGACTTCCAGCTTTTCGCAAGCCGAAACGGGCCAGATTAGGCACGGATTTAAGACCAAAACAGTAAAAACTAGGTATTGTATAATTGAACACACTGCCAGGATTAATATTTCTCATTATTTTTTATTGAAGGGCTGGGCATGACACTCTGCAATTCATATACGCCTTATTATGCACTCGCGCGTCGCCCATATGAGAACGACCTAAATCTATTATGCAAGTCATATATATATATATATATATATAATATATTATATTAATATATATATACTATATAATATATATATATATATATATCATATATAAAATAAATAATAATATATATATAACGATCCATATATACTATATATATATACTATTATCTGCGAGACCACCAAGCTCTGAGACTAAATTAATTCTGTTGATTGTCTTGGATTAATGAATGGTTGATGCAAAAATGCTTATCTCAATAGCACACCGGAACTCTCACCTGAGACTCTGGAAGGTTTAAGCGTATTCCCGTCAATTCTCAGGGAACCAGCTGTACGTTCCACCAGGTTCTAGGGTCTACGTTTCTCCACAGGGGGCAGCATTTGAGTCTGCTCTGAAGAAAACTCCACGAACTGCCTTGTCTCATCTCACCTACGTGTAAGAAGCAGCTACAACGCAGTGAACTTGAGAGCATTCATTAAGCGTGCTGACGTGTTGTGTGTAAGTGTGTGTGTGTGTGTCGTGTGTGTGCTCGTGTTGGTGATGTTGTGTGTGTGTGTGTGTGTTGTGTGTGTGTGCTGTGTGTGTTGTGTGTGTGGTGTGTGTCTGGTGTGTGTGTTGTGTGTGTGTGTGTGTGTGGTACCAGGTGTAGGTGCAGGGCTCAGAGACAAGGCTTTCATCAGGTCACTGTAGGCAGCTCCTACTGCCCCTTTCCTTGTCAGCGGCCCGGATAGGTGGGGTCGGAGGCGTCAACCTTTATGAGTCACTTCTACGGAGCCTAAGACCTGCCCCCCATCTGAAACAAGGACATTGCCTTAAAACAGCTAAATCTCTTTTTTTTAGTACAGTGTCATGGTTTAAATTCAAGTCGCCCCTGCGACGTACTTAAACCGTCTTGTTGCAAGTCGTCTGCAAGGGCGATCTTCATTTGGTCTGAACTCGCGGCTTAGAAGATGTGGCAAAATTTTTGAATTCCCGCTTAGACAGTGGGTTCACTGGCTCTTTAAACTGTAATGGTATTATTATGTACTCGTATCGGTACTCTGTATTCGGCAAGTACCCAAATGTAAGTACTTGTACTTGGACATGGTCTGAGAAAAAGTGGAATCGGTGCATCCCTAATTCTATCTATAATACCTTTGATAATATCATTTGAGGTTGAGCACAAGAGCAAAAAACTAATATACAAAAAAATCTCTACAAAAATAATGTGAACTTCTGAAACCAAAATCTACAGACCACCCCTTTAAAGGACCTTGGCATGCTACTTCATGGATGCATACAGTATACTGTACAGCCCTTTAAGTAACCAGTGTTGTGCCTGAACTCGTTCATTGAACGATAGTTCTTATGAACTCTGTTCCATATGCGGTGCGATAACGTATACTGAACGCACTGTATTACTGCCTGATGAACGTTACCGTGAACTCGTTCATTCTGGTGTCTGTGAACGGCATGCTCACTCAGTTTCTAACTCGCTTCAATTGGGGGTTATTTGTTATCAACACGGCGGGATGCGCGCGCAGAATGAGAACATTTTTTTTGGACCCGGTATGCCATGGATATCTCTGTGTAAGTTTATATTCTGCAGTTGCGGTTGTCTGTCAGCTTCAACTCGTTTACATCTAAACTGTAATCAGAAAACATGCGGTTATATGCTAAAGACCTATAGTTTACTGTGGTTGCGGTAAAGGGGCTTTAGAGAACGAACAAAGAAATATAACATTACTAAATATGTTACACTTTATGTTGAATAGTTATAGACCGTCCCGGTCTTCCCATTGCACCGATAATGGCGCGCACAGGGTGATTATTTCTATTCAAAACGAGATCTGTTAAATTGTGAAAAATTAAACTGTAATCAGACAACATGGCTATATGCTATAGACCCTAGAGTATCTGTGGTATAAAGGCTGAGACGAATTTTGAATTATAAATATGTACAATCCATAACGTTAGCTCTCTGGCTCATAGCTCAGTGGACTAGAATACCTCTTAGAGTCATTGCTTGTTGGCCGGAAACGGAAAGGGGGGCTGTTTACGTTTTGGTTGTAGTCTTTTCGCTCAGTTCTCCGACTCAACAGTAGGGTTAGAACGAAGCGAAAAGACTACAACCAAATGTGAACACCCCCCCTTTCCGCTTCCGGCCAACGAGCAATGAGTCTTCCAACAGAAATCAATGGGATTTACAAAATGCGCTAAATGTGCAACAAAACACGATAGAAACTGTATTTCGCTATGATGCGTGATTCAACCACTCTATTTCATCCTAGCCAAACCACCAAGTGGGCTCAATGTTCAAAATACCGTAAAAAAATAATAGCTAACAGCAACATTGAAAAAAAGAACTATGAACTAGTTCATTCTCTGGAACTGTGGACTTAGTTCAAAATTTTGAATTATGAACGTTTAACTGAACTTTGAACTAGTTCACGTAGAAAGTGAACTTTCCCAACACTGTAAATAACTATCACTGACCTGTAACTTTGACAGCATTTGTGGTATCATACACCGGGTTACAGATGTTTCCAAGATCGGCCGCCACCTTTTGCAGTCTGCCTTTGACCTCACCTTGGATTTCAGAGAAACAAAGAAAACCACTTTAGTCAGGTATATGGGGGCCAATTCCTTTATTGTGCTGTTTCTTCCTCGGAGCATTTGCAAGAGTGTGCCTTACACAAAGGTCAACCATAGCAGTAGCACTTTGATCTTTGTGATGAGAGATAAAGTACTAGTATGGTGATGAAGTTTGTTGGTCCAACATCCCCATACTTCATACATCCATACTCCATTGATTACAAAACACAAAAGTGATATTGTTTACATTAGAAGCGATGCGCACATTCTAAATGTTATTCAGCAGAATCAGTACATGGAACTGATTTTGACAAATTTGATTGGTAACAAATGTTTTGGGAAGCCAGGAGAAACAGCTTACATTTGATCACAGACCAGTATTTGCTAGCACTCAACGTACATCAAACATCCAACATTTAAACATTCTCGAGTAAAAAACAAACTCTAAAGGCAGATTACAACAGCAGAGTCAGAGCAGTATTGTTGATAGTGCGTCAAATCGCCAGCAGAGGAGCCATTCTAACCAGGAAGCTTGAGGTCTTTCACAGTCTGCAGCCCCTCCAGGTGTGCCAAGGCCTTCTGGGCTGCCAGAGAATCAGACTCCTTTTTGGTGGACCGCTCTGAAAGAGCACAGGATTGGGAACACAACGAATAAGCCATACTTTGAATTTATATTTAATAGGGTGGGATGAGTCGAATAAGGATCTAAAGATATTTAAGATATTGTCGTTCTTCTTGTGAATGGTATCGCAGAGTTAGGGAGTTAAGATATATGTGGATGCAAAATGCTTATCAATAGCAACCTGAACTCACCTGGACTCTGGAAGGTTAGTTTCCCGTCAATTCTCAGGGAACAGCTGTACGTTCCACCAGGTCTTGGGTCTATTTTCTCCACAGGGGGGCAGCATTGAGTCTGTCTGAAGAACTCCAGAACTGCCTGTTTCTCTTCACCTACGGTAAGAAGCACAAAGCAGTGAACTTGAGAGTTCATTATAATTAGGGATTCATAGATTCCACCTTTTCTCAGACCAAGTAGAAGTATATAACTTACATTTAGGTGCTCGCCCATTCCGAGTAATACTAATAATACCATTACCGTTTAGAGCCGGTGCACCCAGCTGCGTTTCCATCCCCCTGCTTTTATGCAAATTTTGAAGTATGGAATCAGTAAACAGTGACGGAAACACCAAAATTCGCATAAAAATCCTCTAATTCGCCTAATTCGAATTTCCTTTTTGCAAACTTTCTAAAGATTCGCTTCACCTTTTAGATGGAAACGTGTCTATGTCTAAGTGGGAATTCGAACACGATGAGATTTAAAAATATGCGTTGGGGGGTGAGAGATCTAGGAAAGAGGGGAGCGTGTTATCACCATGGTTACGGCCCACGGCAACTTAGTTACTTATACTTTTTTAGTACCGTCGTTGTGTATGAGTGATATGATCAGCGATGTTGTATATGACATGTGCCACACACGTGGCGTTATACTATAGGTGTCCGGGAATCCTAACCCTCAGACGTGGGTATTAAATATATCACTAATCAGATGGAGCTTCACCATCCACACACACCATGGCGGTATACAATAAGCTTCTGAAAATACAACATTCTCTCGGATGCCCAAATGACCCGCTGCCAAGGCACAGCTCCACACGTCCACTCAAACCACGCCGCCGATGCCCCTTTTTCTCGAAATTGGGGACTCATAAAAAATAAGCCTGACGTCAACGTGACGTCACCGTGACGTCACCGTGACGTCAACGTGACGTCTACGTTACGTTACGTAGACTGCTATCAGTGGTTATATCTAGCCTGGTCCTAACAGACTCTCGTACTTCATTTCATTTGTGCAGAGAGTCTGGACCTACTCAATTGACAAACGTCAACTCACTTGAAGAAGGGTGTCTGTTGAAGTTTAAAACTATTGGATCTGCCCACTGCCACTCTGGATCTGCCATAACCAATCGCTAACATTTGGCCGGGAATCACGTTGCGCGCAGGCTGTAAACAAACCAAACACTGTGCGTGAAGATGTCCGTCAACGAGAGCTGACTTTAACGTCATTGATCTCAGCCACTCCCTCTGTTCGCTGATTGGATGCAGAAAATTAAGATGGAGAAAACCCACTAATATACCGCAGACCCAGACCTAGTACTGAAGGGAAATTCAAATTGAGCGGAAGTACTTAGGTGGGAGGAGCTAGGCTCGGTTGTATCCAGGATGTATCCAAGAAGTTCACACTTCACAAGAGCTAGCTCAAAGTTCAGTTCACACAGATTAAAATTAACGTGAACAGTCCCAGAAAATGAAATGTTCACGTTCACCTTTTAGGCTTTTATTATATTATATTCTTTTTCAGTAGAACCTTCTCCCACCCATCCACCCCCAGCCCCCCAATCATTGCCACTGTTCACTGCCCAAACTAAATTAATTACTGTATACCACTATAGAATCAAGATTATTTTTAAAGTCAAGGAAAAACATTGCGAGTATATGTTTAACCACTTTAACATGATGGCATATTATGCAGAAAGTGAAAAACCATGCTATCCGCAGCCGCCGGACCTTCACAAAATGCTGTCAGTTTGTTACGGGTAGAGGAACTTTGCGGCTGTTGGCTCAAGTGCTTACCCTTCTTACCCTTCTTACCCTTTTTGTGATGATCGTCATTAAGTCGCAAATATTTCCTAAGTCTGGTCGGAGCCTTTAATGTCTTTTTTAAATTAGCTGCCGATGTTGCTAACGTTCAGATTTGTTTCCTCAGATCCGCAGGGCACAATTTGCATAAAAACGTGTGTTTTATGCCATTCAAATCTGTACTCGTTGGTTTATAAAACTCTCAAATAATCATATGCTCTATTGACTGCAGTGGTAGCGACGTTGTCATTATTGTTTTTAGAAGCCATGCTGGCATGCCGGATACAGTAAATCCTCGGGATTGGTGAACAGTGCAACAGTGTCGTTTAGTAGCTGCAAACGGGTACGTTCAGATCACTGTTCAGCAAATATATGATCACGTTCAATGAACAACGCTCTTTCAGCGCGTCCATGGACAACAATGCATGTATCTGAGAAGTTTTATAAGTACGAGTACATGAGCACAGTATCGGGCCCGACTTTGTGTACTGGTATCAATATCGTGCATCCCTAATTATAAGTGTTTGTGTGTGTGTGTGTGTGTGTGTGTGTGTGTGTGTGTGTGTGTGTGTGTGTGTGTGTGTGGTGTGTGTGTGTGTGTGTGTGTGTGTGTATGTGTGTGTGTGTGTGTGTGTGTGTGTGTGTGTGTGTGTGTGTGTGTGTGTGTGTGTGTGTGTGTAGTACCACTAGATGCAGGGCTCAGAGACAAGGCTTTCATCAGGTCACTGTAGGCCGCTCCTACTGCCCCCTCCTGGTCTGCGGCCTGGTGGGGTCGGAGGTCAACCTTTATGGTCACTTCTACGGAGCCCAAGACCTGCCCCCCATCTGTAACAAGGACATCGGCTTAGTCAGTACTGTGTGATGGTTTAACTTTAGGAACATTTTATCCCGTCCCTAATTTATAGAATATAATATTTGAGGTTGAGCATAAGAGCAAAAAATATAGACACATAAAATCAATTAAAAAATAATCTGGACCCACTGACTCACTAAGCATTACTGACCTGTAACTTTGCTAGTGTCTGTGGTACGATACACAGGCAAACCGATGTTTCCAAGGTCGGCCGCCACCTTTTGCAGTCTGCCTTTGACCTCACCTTGGATTTCAAAGAAACAAAGAAAACCACTTTAGTGAGGTATCAAAGGGCCAATTCCTTCATTGTACTGTTTCTGAGCAGTATTGTTGATAGTGCGTCAAATCGCCAGCAGAGGAGCCGTTCTAACCAGGAAGCTTGAGGTCTTTCACAGTCTGCAGCCCCTCCAGGTGTGCCAAGGCCTTCTGGGCTGCCAGAGAATCAGACTCCTTTTTGGTGGACCGCTCTGAAAGAGCACAGGATAAAAGATAGATACATTGTGGACACAGTTATATCTAGAATGGATGTGCATCCACATAAATTCTGGATGTGGATGCAAAATGCTTATCAATAGCAACCTGAACTCACCTGGACTCTGGAAGGTTAGTTTCCCGTCAATTCTCAGGGAACAGCTGTACGTTCCACCAGGTCTAGGGTCTATTTTCTCCACAGGGGGGCAGCATTGAGTCTGTCTGAAGAAATCCAGAACTGCCTGTTTCTCTTCACCTACGGTAAGAAGCACATTGTAAGCGTGTGTGTGTGTGTGTGTGTGTGTGTGTGTGTGTGTGTGTGTGTGTGTGTGTGTGTGTGTGTGTGTGTGTGTGTGTGTGTGTGTGTGTGTGTGTGTGTGTGTGTGTGTGTGTGTGTATAGTACCTCTAGATGCAGGGCTCAGAGACAAGGCTTTCCATCAGGTCACTGTAGGCCGCTCCTACTGCCCCCTCCTGGTCAGCGGCCTGGTGGGGTCGGAGGTCAACCTTTATGGTCACTTCTACGGAGCCTAAGACCTGCCCCCCATCTGAAATGGTGGAGAAGCTGTAAGTGCTCAAGAACCGCCTCTTCATCATCATCCTCATTCTCAGCATCAGCTGACTCTTCACTATCTCAAGGGATATGTGTCCACATAGGCATTATTATTTACCAAGCCGCCATCTTGGATCTAAATGCTAGCTAGGTGGGGGAACTGAATATGGGATTCAGCTAGTGTTTAGAAACAAAAAAGGAACCAAGATAGCCACTACGTGAATAAGGCCCATTGTAGGACCTTCGCTCTATAACTCCCCCCTGCTTACCCGGTCGTTCACTTCCAGCCGTCGACGGCAGAACCTTTGACATTTTGCTGGGCCGGTCAGAACGATCCATTATCATTCGTTTCATGGGGGTCCCAATCTCAGCATGAGCCCCGTCATCTGCGCCTTCAACCTCCTGGTAACGGTGACCTGACCCCTCCGCTAGGACGGCCTTGGAGTCTGCTTCTGGCAGCCATGTGACCCTGTCCCCGTAGCCTCCCGGGCTATCTGTCACGTGGTACACTGGAAAGGGTTGTTTGAACCTCACCAGCAGCTCCTGCAGAGCTCCTTTGTGGTTGTTTTTATTGACAGCAGCCTTGTCCAACACCCCGCATAGAGCCCCCAGGGCCGCCTTCGCCACCTGCTGCTCTGCCTCCACCTTCGACCCGGAGCCCTCTGCAAAGGGAACCACATGTGACCTCAACTCATCGCAGATTTTTTTTCGTTCCTTTGTTCCATGCCATAAAAAAAGGTATGAAATTGACGAGTGGTGGTGGTTTAACAAAGTGTGTCTTTTATGGAGTCCGAATTCCACCTCGTTTTTGTACCACAACAGAAGGATATTGTTTTAACGGGCGAGGCACCTGGAGTGTGAATGTAGCAGGCTGTGTTTGTTTACTTGCTTCAAATAGGACCATTTGGACATTTGGACAAGAAGGTGAAAAACATTAAACCCCTGTCCATCCTGACACGGCCGTGTGCCGTCAACCTTGTTGCTTTTTTAAAATGTAACAAACGGTAGGAAATTGACGAGAATGTTCTAACAACTAATTTTCAACAAACTTGGGGCTATTTTCTTTCAAATACAAATGTTGTTACACTGGTGTTAATTGTTAAATTGACACAGGCTTACGCACCCAAGTCATAGAAGGTAATTTTCCCATTGAGTCTCAGGACAAAGCTTGGGGCTGATCTCCTTTCCACTGGGGAGGACCTTTAGCCTGGTACAGTACTGCAGTACCTTCTCCTTATTGGAGGAACCTGGGAAGATAGAAGGGAATTTTTAGCGAGCGGATGACAGACATCGATGTGTCATCATAGCAAACACCGCTGTGAGGAAAGGCGTGTTACCCAACCTGTATCGGCAGCTCCCAATCCAAACAAAGAGACTAGTTTCTCATAAACACACTCCACTCTGTCCACAGGTGCTGAGCCACCCTTATCTGGGGAGACGTCAACGGCAAGGGACACCGTCACTGCTGCGAAAAAAGAGGACCCTGGAAGGAAGAGGAGCAGGGTTCACGGTTAGAACAGTCACACTCCTTCTCAAACAGACTACAGATCGCCATAATTATCTTGTCTATAGAAGCAAACAGATCCGCAAAGGGAGCGGTTACCTGCTGTCTGGGATTTGGCTGCTTGACCTAAAGCTGCTTCCTCATTGGCTATCACAGTGGCCAGCGCTTCCAGTGCTTTTTTTGCCACTGCCTGGTGTGCTTGTGCCTTCGACTTACACACCAGTGACCCCAGGAATGTCTCACCATGGACCACTACCTGACCCCTGAACCCTGTAGGGTAATCAGATGAAGCATTAAATCATCAATGTATGGCCTTGTGAGACATATTTGTATTTGTGAAATATATTTTCAGATGTTTGTAACAACATTTTCTACGAATGCCATGGTGGCCTCTATAGGAATTTTATCAGAGTTGTACTGTGTTTACCTGCACTTTCGTCTTGTTCAGAGAAGTCGGGATCATCCCATTTGTATCTTTTGGCACGTTCCAAAAGACGGTTTTTGTACATCAGGGTTTCGGAGCTGAACTCCTCTATGCAACAGAACACATGTCCACATAGTTATCATTAACCCTCTTGAGGAAAACTTTTATGTGTGCTGAATTCAGACCAATCTCATCTCATTAGAAGAAGGATCGATTCCTTACTATTCAGGACGATTTAGTTATCCTTATGAGACCATCCTGAAATATTAGTCTGGCCATGGCCGGGGAGCAATGGAGGTCCAAATATGGCCGTGGCCTTATGTTGTTCAATTACTTCAGCCAATCAGAGAGACACTCGCTCACTACGAAGATCCGTATTTAAAAGCGGAGCTGTAACCTTTAGCTTTTAAACAAAAGGCTTACTGTAAAAGAAAAAAAAATATATATATATATATACTGAATTACAATGTATCGCTGCTTTCTTAAAACTATTACCTCTTACCGTCAGTGACGACTGTGTGCTTCTCCAGCTCGCCCACTCTCTCGGTGAGTGTGTTTATCTGCAGTCCGTGCTGGGCCTGCACGGCCTCCAGCCTCTGCCACTGGGGCTGCAGTTTCTCCTGGAGGTCATGGTTCATATCCAAGAAGCTCTTCACCTTCTGCAGCTCCTCTGACTGGAGACACACACACACACACACACACACACACACACACACACACACACACACACACACACACACACACACACACACACACACACACACACACACACACACACACACACACACACACACACACACACACACACACTTACGCCATGACTCATCATTCAATTCCAGATTCAAGTGTAGCTGTATCTGTACATAAAAACACAGTGGTGTGCAGTGTGTGTATTTGTGTGTGTGCACACCTGTGTTTGGGGTGTGCATACTTGTACTCTGCGAGCCCTACCGTGAGCATGTTCTCTCTGTCTGCATCATACAATTGGGATAGATACTCCATCTTGTCCTTCATAATCTTCAACTCCATGTTCAGAATACTTTCAACATCATATTTGTTTTTAGAATGTCCTTGGGCTGCTTGGGCCGGAATATGGGGTCCAAAATGCAACTGGAAATTAATGTTCTGAATCTGTTGAGGGGAATAAAGACAAGGCAACAAACATTATCAAAATGGTTTGATTTTTTTTCTTTTTTACTTTCTCATCATTCGACTTATCGCCTCTGGCAGTGTAAACATGTTTGGTAATTGAGCAGCTATCAAACACATCCATTATATCCCAAACGATTGTTTAGCAGCTCCAATAGCTGTATCCTTGAATTGTCCCACCAATATAAGCGCATACAAACTGCCATGGCTAGGTAGCTTTCTCCAATAGTGTCCACAAACGAACAAATCGCCAAGTTTCTTTTAGTGATTTGGACACAGCAAATGCATTCTGGGTTTCCGTGCCACTGCACATGCCCAAGGGCCAGGAGACGGACTGGAAAGCAGTTACAGTGTTATAGTGGTTTCAATTGTTATAGTGGTTTCAATTGATAGCCCACTGCCAAATTTGGAATGCATCTTCACATCGGGAGGGGGTTATTCGAACAAAAATCATGGTTAATTTATGTCAACATGGACATTTTTAACAATTAACCTGGGGTCTTGACAAATTTGTATTTCACACTATTTTACATTTCGTCATTTAGCAGACGTTTTGATCCAAATGCGACTGACATGTGTGGCTGACAAGAATCAAAGCATACCATCAGTAGCTACAAAAAATGCTGCATGATAAATTTCTGATGGGAATCCTGTCATGCCGCGCCCTGCTACGCGGTCCACTACCTCCATCTCGTGGCGACTGACGCCAGTGGTCCTTCTCTCACACGAGTTGGCAATCACCAATCACCATTCCCTACTTCAGCCGGGGTTCTCCTACCAGTTCGTTGTCATGTCTACCAAGTCAGTATCGGTCCTACCAGCATTCTCGAAACTCAGTCTCTTAGCCTGTCCCCCTTGGTAACCCCCTCTCTTCCTCTCTAGTACTCCCCCCGCCACCGAACCCCTGCCTGTCTGACTACCCGCCTGTCGTCGAGTCCTTGCCTGCCTGACTGCCTGCCCGTTACCAGACCCCTGCCTGCCTCACTACCCTGACTGTCTGATCGCCCGCCTGTTACCGTACCCCTGCCTGTCTGACTACCCGCCTGCCTACCAATAAACCCTGTTCCCTTCACCCCGTCTCTGCCTTCCTGTGTTCTGCACTTGGGTCCCCACGTTCTGTTCCATGACAAATCCAAACACACCACAGAGCACCAGGGGCACCTACCTCAGCCATGTCCTTGGAAAAGCTCTGGAATTCTGGGACCTTTTCTCCCAACGCTTCCCCAAGAGCCCTGATCCGACCCATGTAATTCTGGAAATCTTCAGCAGTCACCGCAAAGCTGGCTGAATGCATGATCTGGTTCCTCACATTAGTCACCTGGAGAATTTTTGAATTGAGTGAATTATTTTCAACATCATTCACGATGAAGGGTAGGGCAGCTGGTTCCAGGATGACTGCGGACATTCGGGTTTGAACCCAGAACCATTTGGCCCTTGAGTCAAACACGCCAGCCCCCCAGAATACCATGCCTCCCTAATGCAATGTAAACAATCAGTGGCGGTTCTACGTCCAGTTACGCCCCGGGCAAAACTGGACTTGTGCGCCTGCAGCCAGAGGGGGCGCCAAAACACAAATTCCTCACACAATGTTATGTACTTCATTGAAAACCGCTACGCTGCCTGGTTCGCCCATACCTAAAACCGCCACTGTAAACAATACAATGATCCTTTTAGGAGACATGTTTGAGACTTCAATGTCCCATGTCAATGTTTGAACATGGAACGAAGAACGGTACAACAACACAACTATCCCTCCATGGGTACAACTTAGTCTTGACTAAGGGTTACGACAGGTAGATCCTACAAGAAGGATTGTGCACCTGAGAGAGCAAGTTGCCTTTCACAAACTTCTGGAAGTGTCGACAGAATGTCATGAGAGTGAGGAACGCCGAGATGTCAAAGTCATCCACCGACTTGTGCTTCATATTGCCACGCGGCATGTAGACCTAAAAATGTACAAAGAAAGTATTAGCTGGAGTTAGCTTTAATTCAAAAGCAAGGATAAGTGCAGTTATTATAGAGCTAAAAACATACAAGAAACAGTTTTCCTCAACTTGGTTTAAAATAAAAGTAGAGCTAGTAAGTACTGTAAAGGATTTGTTCAGGTATTTTGAGGTATACATACCTTAGCCACCTCCCACTTATGTGAAGGCCACAGGTAAGGTGTGGTGTTATTCCAATACACCATGCGGGGGTTAAGGTTTTCGTACTCGGACAAAATCTCCCCTCTCCAAGCATCACACAAATTACACAATTTATTAGGAGCCTGTAAGAGTTTGCAGAGTTAAAAAATACACACACACACACACAACTACTAGCCTGTATATTATGTAACAATTTAATATATATAATTATTATTGCATTATATAATAACATAAGTACTAATAATACTAATATATAATAAATAAAGCGTCAAGTAATAAATTAGCATTACACAGCCATGTGCAGTTTGGGCACCAATACAATTACAAAGGGTTAACATCAGGGCACACCTTCAAACCGAGCCTTGGTGGCTTAGAAAACTTCAAACAACTTTTTGATCAAATAAACTTATATATAGGACTACAGTGTTATTTTAGGGGAAGTGTGACCCTAACCCATGTACTGGACCCTGGATTTGGACCGGTTCGTTGTTATAGGGCGATCTATTATGAATCGGTTCTTATCAAGTCATAACAGAACAGCTCGCTTGTAGGAGGTCTTAAATGCGGTGAGAAATATGTGAAGCTTTTGACTTAATTCTCCAGTTTTGTCGCATTGCTATCAATAACAACCACATATGCATACAACACACGCTCATGTTGAATAATAATATTATTTATATTGGGCCTCGTTTGCCATTGACTCGTAAGAGACGGGAAATCACGTTGGTTCAAAATTATTCAAGTAGGCTATTTCTCATATAAGTTTTGCCTTTTAAAAAAAGCCTCTTAATGGTAGATGTTCCCACCAGGAGGTTGATTTCAAAATACAACTGACAGGTTAGACATAGCTGTCTAATGCCAAGTCGAATACTCCCATTCCTAACAAAAGTTAAATACTCTGAACGTAGTTAGGCCTACCGATTTCATGGTTGGCACTTTCCTATAATCGCATTTAGTCGGACCAATGCACGTTTTTTCCTTCAGCTTGATTTTCCCATTTAAGGCGTTGTGAAAAACCTCAGTTTCGTTTTCTAAGAATATGCCCATTCGCGTTTTGAGGCACTCCAAGATCATTGTAGTTCTGATCCATGTTTTGTATCCTTGGTCTTCAAACCGTTGAATGTATCCTCTGATATCCGAGCTATCCATTTGATCAGCAGAGAGTAGAGATAAGTTATTTCTTAATTTGCAGAAATCGTCCGAATGTCAACTGTCTCATGTTGTGATCGCGATACCGTCTGATTCCAGGGGCGGAGCAGTTCCCTTACTTCCCTACCACATGTCTTAAGAATTAAAGCCATACTGTCGTGTCATGGTGTAGTCATATAATTTGTCCCTTGATGTCATGATGTAGTGGGGCATTTTTTAAAGTGTGGGAACAGTGCATTTGTTCACATTTAGGCCGATTTGGGATATAATTTCTACCACCTTTAAATATTATTAGCGCTTATCATAGTCATGACATCGGCTATGTTTACTTCCGTACGTGCTGCGTGGGATGTTTATGATTTTCTTATTTTTGCGCATGCAGGTAAGTTCACACTGGACTCTGATATTTGGCTGGTTAAAACAATTATTTGAACAGCAAAATAATAAAAGCTAAAATATCCCAAAAACAGTGTGAATAGAGCTATTATTTCAACTGTGATTTGTTTCCCTTTTATATGAGCTCCTGATCAGATCCGGATTTTGGCAATGTGACCACAGTGTCATATTGTGGCAAATATATTTTTTAAAGTACTATTAGATTTAACAGAGGTTAACCTTTAACAGGTGTTAAAGGTTTGACAGATGAGGATAACATTAGGACACTGGACAACGTTAGCATCACGTGAACCCACAAACACCTTATTCCATTGGGTTCTCTTCATGCCATTTAATTCAATGTTGTTGAATGAGAGAAAAAGGCTACATTGCACAATAATAAGTAGGCCTAAGAGAGATATGTTTCTCTATTGGATTTAGAGTCCATATTTGAGTCTTCTAAACCGTAAACAAAAGCGTAACTTCTGGGTTGAGGCATTGTCTATTACCTGTCTATATAATGTGGCAGCTAAGCTGATTTTGTATTGATGGCAAAGGGAGAGAGTTGGAGAGATTGAAAACACAAGGTAAGTCTTGAAATAGGTAGTTTTGAAATAATAAAAGATAATAATGAATGAACAAAAATAATTATACTGCTGTATTTTATACATAATTATACTAAACATGTATTTACTGCATTATATAAGTTGTCTTATTAGCTTATATTAGTAACAACCAACTACCAACTAGACAAATTTATTCAAATGCATATCACATCAGTAACTGATCCCACTTGTTCAAATTTGTTAAACATTAGCAGTGAAAGCTTTTGATGATTGCACCTAATGAAGTGCATTTAATTAAGTTGGGGGGAAAAAAGGAAAATATTGGCACATTTTACAGTATTTGCTGACATCGAGGGTAAGTGTGAACAAAAACGACATACTGATTTAACAACATAGCCTACACATGTCAATGTGCTGTATAAATGGTATACTGTAAATCAATGCATTTATTAACTCATACTATCCAAAGCAGCAGTTCTGTCTCTTCTTCAAATCGCATTTAAATGGCCTGCCAAGCATTTCATGCAACTATCTGAAGTCTACGCTAACCATGTGATCTGGCATTAAGTTCAGGAAGTAGTGGAGCTGTGCAAAGAGCCCATAGGTAGGAGTCAAACACAAACACACATAAGAGTCGTTCCCACCAATGTTCCACAGGTAACTACTTCCTGAAAGGCATAAGATTCCTGGAACAAATCAAGATGATTATAACCAAAGTGGGACCCCTGACTGCCATCCAGGAGCAGCAATATTTGAATAATGTGAAATACGCACGAGAGTTTGGGTCTACATTTAGAGTTGGTGATCATCAACATGGTGATCATGTTAAGATGATGTTAAATTGCCAACTGTGTTTTCTGTTCCATGTTGTCTGTTTTTCAATGTAATATGGCGCTAGAGTATATGCTGCCATCTTGGCCAGGACGCCCTTGTAAAAGATATTCTGAATCTCAATGGGATTATTCCTGATAAAATAAAAAAATGTCACCCCTTGATGACACTATTGCATTGTTTGGAAATATTTCTCGATTGCCTCAAACTTTGTGCTTGGCACAATTATGAAGAATAGAATTTATAGAGAACCTTTCATGACTCCTATCCTCAAGTAACAGTAAAGCTCCCTGCGCCTGCGCCGTGGAACCGCTCGGGCTTTACGTCAAAAATGAAAAAGAAATGGGGGCGGGGACTTTTAGGGGGGGTTGTTTAGGGCATATCGGGGGGGCTTGGGGGGCATCCGTGCATTCAGAGGGTGAAAATACAATTTTAGAAAATCAACCGGGTCGACGTCGAAATTGAAAAAAAGATAGGTAAGGGGACTTTTAGGGGGGGTCGTCTAGGGGGTGTCGGGGGGCATGGAGAGCAACCCGTGCATTCACGGGATGACATTTAAAACAAGTATCGTGGACCACGTTGACGACGAAAATGAAAACAAAAATGGGGGTGGAAATAAAATTAAGAAATCGTTGTCCATGTCGACATCAAATGAAAAAAAAGATGGGGGCAGTGAATTTTAAAAAAACCTTGATGACCACGTCAACCTTAAAAATGAAGAAAAAATGGGAGTGTGGACTTCAAAAGAAGAATCGTCGACCACGTTGACGTCAAATGAAAACAAAAATGGGGGCAATCAGGGGGTGAAAATAAAATCAAAAAAATAGTCGACCATGTTGACGTCGAAAAATGGAAAAAAAAAATGGAGGTGGCGGCTTTTAAAGAAAAGACGTGGACCATGTCAATTTTGAAAATGGAAAAAAATGGAGGAACTCAGGGGAGGAAAATAAAATTGTAAAAAAACACGTTGCCCGTCGACGCCGAAATTAAAAAAAAAAATGGGCTTGGATAATTTTTTTGTTCTATTAACGATATACCAAGTTTGAAGTGTTGAATGTTGGAGAACACGTTGAGATAGTTGAATCACTGCATGCAATCGCTGCTCTGTCTGTGTTGAAGCGCGACAATGTCATTCGACTGCTGACTGCGTTCCTCCACGGGGGGCTCATGCATGCTATCTTTGAGCTCCTCGAACACATCCTTTTTGACGAGCTGAAGATAAAAGGCTGCGGTCTGGAGAGTCTGACGATCAAGAAATACAGTTTCAAGATCCTCAGAGCAGTGGACTTCATCCACAGCCACAATATAATACATCAAGACATCAAGCCAGATAACCTGCTGGTCTCGCGCTCTGGAGTCCTCAAGTTGGCCGACTTTGGCTAACCATGCTGCCGTACCGCTCACATGGGCTGCGGGCACGATGTGGTTCAACGCACCAGAGATGCTGGTGATAGACCCTGACTACAACAAGCCTGTTGATGTGTGGGCCGTTGGGTGCACCTTGGTGTTCAGGGCCACGAGAAACTACTTCCTGAATGGCGAAAGATTCCTGGAAAACATCAAGATAATTATAACCAAAGTGGGACCTCTGACTGCCATCAAGGAGCAACAATATTTTAATAGTGGGAAATACGCCAGAGAGTTTGGGCACTGCCTGTGGTGCATCCCACCACTGACCTGAAGTACGGCATCTCTGACCCCCTGCTGGCTCAGCTAGTGGAGATGTGCCTGCAGATGGACCCGGTGGACAGGTTGCGCTGCTCTGCGATGCTGAGACACCCCTACTACACCCAAGATAATTTCCACAAGCGATTTCCCAAGGAGCTGGAAAAGATGGTTGACCAGGATCAGTCTGGCCTCCTCATGGTGGACCAAGAGTCGTTCCCACCAATTACACCATGGGAAAAATTCCAGGAACACAATAACAGTCCAACAGTGGAGGGAGTTGATGAGGAAAAGTGCTGCTGGCTCCCTACTTGTGTATATTTACGGGAACTTTGGAAGGACATAACGGAAGCACTCTGGAGAACCATCGACAAAGTCTAGGGGCTTGTTGAAGTCTAAATTTAGAGTTGGTGTTCATCAACATGGTGATCATGATGAGATGATATCAAATTGCCAACTGTCTTTTACTTTTTCTATATGCTGCTGTCTTGGCCAGAACGCCCTTGTAAAAGATATTCAGAATAAAAAAAAAATGTCACCCCTTGATCGCACTATTGCATTCTTTGGAAATATTTCTCGATTGCCTCAAATGTTGTGCTTGGCACCCTTTAGAGTTGGTGATCATCAACATGGTGATCATGTTGAGATGATGTTAAAATCTTTTTCTGTTCCATGTTGTCTTTTTTTCAATGTATATATTTCATATGGAACTAGAGTATATGCTGCTGTCTTGGCCAGGATGCCCTTGTAAAGAGATTCTGAATCTCAATGGGATTATTATTGGTAAAATAAAGGTTTACTAAAATAAAGAAATGGTGCTCGATTGCACTATTGCATTGTGTGGAAATATTTCTCGATTGCCACGCACTAGGTGCTTGGCACCCTAATAAAGAATTTCATTTACAGAGCACATTTCATGACTCCCATCCTCAAGTAACGCGTCAGAAAAGCTCAGCGCCTCTTCTGCGTGGAATCACGCGGGCTCACCTTCGTCGTGCGTCTCCAAGGAGTCGCTGTGTTCGGTGGGGGAGTCGCTGAGCTCGGTGGGGAAGTCGTTGTCGTTAAAGTCTAGTCACCCAACACTGATTGGGCTCATTTGGACATCCAGCCGCCATTGTGTTAAAGGGTTCTTGGTTTCCGAGGAATTTTCTACGGGATTTCAAGACTTTCAGATACAAGTCTGAGCACAAATTCCCCACAAATTTAGAAAACATCCCTGATAAGGGAAGATAATAGATGGCTAGGTACAATAAACATCAAGACATACCATTCTAAAAAGAACAGATGAACCAGCTACCCTTGTTTCCTTCGCGGTTTGCCTACAGAGCAGCCCACCTGCATTTAATATATCCGTGAATTGTTACAATTTCTCAGAATCAAAGGCGAAAGTAGAAACGGGTGGCCAAAAGCTGTCGTATTGTTAGTTATCACAGACAATTTTAAGTAGAAACGGGTGGCCAAAAGCTGTCACATTGTTAGCTATCGCAGACAATTTCAATATAACACTATAACAATCAATGTTCTGTACGGAGCTCCTTCAGGGAGATTAAATAACGTGACAGTGTCACGAATTTTCGTGAGACCGGGTTGGATGAGATGATATCAAATTGCCAACTGTCTTTTACTTTTTCTATATGCTGCTGTCTTGGCCAGAACGCCCTTGTAAAAGATATTCAGAATAAAAAAAAAATGTCACCCCTTGATCGCACTATTGCATTCTTTGGAAATATTTCTCGATTGCCTCAAATGTTGTGCTTGGCACCCTTTAGAGTTGGTGATCATCAACATGGTGATCATGTTGAGATGATGTTAAAATCTTTTTCTGTTCCATGTTGTCTTTTTTTCAATGTATTATATTTCATATGGAACTAGAGTATATGCTGCTGTCTTGGCCAGGATGCCCTTGTAAAGAGATTCTGAATCTCAATGGGGATTATTACTGGTAAAAATAAAGGTTTATACTAAATTAAGAAATGGTGCTCGATTGCACCAATTTTGCATTGTGTGGGAAATATTTCTCGATTGCCACGCACTAGGTGCTTGGCACCCTAATAAAGAATTTCATTTACAGAGCACATTTCATGACTCCCATCCTCAAGTAACGCGTCAGAAAAGCTCAGCGCCTCTTCTGCGTGGAATCACGCGGGCTCACCTTCGTCGTGCGTCTCCAAGGAGTCGCTGAGTTCGGTGGGGGAGTCGCTGAGCTCGGTGGGGAAGTCGTTGTCGTTAAAGTCTAGTCACCCAACACTGATTGGGCTCATTTGGACATCCAGCCGCCATTGTGTTAAAGGGTTCTTGGTTTCCGAGGAATTTTCTACGGGATTTCAAGACTTTCAGATACAAGTCTGAGCACAAATTCCCCACAAATTTAGAAAACATCCCTGCCAGTGCATCCCCCAGGATATGTATATACATTGGTAGTCAAGGATAGGCCCTATTGTTATTAAGGCGGCCGCCTTAACTATAAAGTGCTGGGGGAAACACTGGGAAACATAACAAGTCCGAGCAAAAGAACACACACATTTAGACATGTCCCTGTGGAATGATACCGACAGGATTCACCAAGAGTCCGAAACGCAAGTACGAGGAGGCGAAGGGACATAGAACAAGTCAGAGAAAAAGTCGCTGGGAAAGGCGTCAACATTACACCATACCTATGTCTGAAAGGACTTTGGAGGCGGGGCAATAGGTAGGAGTCAAACAGAAAAACACATAAGAGTCTCACTCTACCCTCAGCCACCATGAGGCACACTAGAAGCTTCAGCTCAGCAGCTCCATGTGCTCCTCGCTACCAAACACCCCAGTGCTTCTGCATGTGAAAGACAAGGACGAGGACGCAAAGGGAAACGTAACTAATCCCAGCACCCGGACGAGGAGGCGAGGCGAATACAAAAAGTCTGAGCAAAACACAGCACAAATTTACAACACATCCCTGCGGTATGCTGCTGACAGGATTCACAGAGACACAGAAACACACAGAATATGAGGCAACGGGAAATGTAACAAGTCCGAGCAAAAGGCTGTACAAATTTACAACATTAGGTAGGAGTCAAACAGAAACACACATAAGAGTCTCACTCTACTCTCAGCCATCATGGGGCAAACTAGAAGCTTCAGCTTTTTTTTTTTTTTTATTATTATTTTATTTTATTTGAAAATTATTATTCATTAACGAAGTATAAAACTCTTGTAGGGGAAGGAAACGTACTTCCATCAGGTACAAAGTCGGAGAAAAAGTCGCTGAGAATGTAGTCAACATTACACCGTCCCTGTGTCTGAATGGACTTTGGAGGCGGGGCAATAGGTAGGAGTCAAACAGAAACACAGATAAGAGTCTCACTCTACTCTCAGCCACCATGGGGCAAACTAGAAGCTTCAGCTCAGCAGATCCATGTGCTCCTTGCTGCCAAACACCACAGTGCTTTTGACATGAAGGACAAGGAGGAGGACGCAAAGGAAAAAATAACGCGGTCGAGCAACACGGACGAGGAGGCGAGGCGAAATACAAGTCTGAGCAAAAGACCACAAATTTACCAGACATCCCTGCCAGTGCTTCCCCCAGGAAATGTCTTAGTCAAGGATATCAAGGAGCGGGGGGGTCTCTCTGCCGTTTCAATTCCATTCAAAAAGCTTTATGGTATGACATTTGTTGCGAACAGTATTACCAATGCATTATTTATCTTTATTTTTTGTACCTGATGGAAGTATGTTTCCTTCCCCTACAAGAGTTTTGTACTTCGTTAATGCATAATAATTTTCAAATAAAATAAAATAGTAAAAATAATTTTATGTATATTTTTTTAGATATATATTTTTAGTCAAGGCAGGGCCCTATTATTAAGGCGGCCACTTTAACTATACAGTGCTGGGGGAAAGACTGGGAAACATAACAAGTCTGAGCAAAAGAACGCACACATTTAGACATGTCCCTGTGGAATGATACCAACAGGATTCACCAACAGTCCGAAACACACGGACGAGGAGGCGAAGGGAAATAGAACAAGTCGGAGAAAAAGACGCTGAGAATGGCGTCAACGTTACACCGTCCCTGTGTCTGAATGGACTTTGGAGGCGGGGCAATAGGGAGGAGTCAAACAGAAACACACATAAGAGTCTCACTCTGCTCTCAGCCATCATGGGGCAAACTAGAAGCTTCAGCTCAGCAGCTCCATGTGTTCCTCGAAACCAAACACCACAGTGCTTCCGCACGTGAAAGACAAGGACGAAGACGCAAAGGGAAAAAAATAAGGCGTCCGAGCACACGGACGAGGAGGGGAGGCGAGGCGAAATACAAGTCTCAGCAAAAAACCGCACAAATTTCGAAAACATTCCTGCCAGTGCTTCCCCCAGGAAATGTATATATATTGTTAGTCAAGGCAGGGCCCTATCGTTATTAAGGCGGCCACCTTAACTATACAGTGCTGGGGGAAAGACTGGGAAACATAAGAAGTCAGAGCAAAAGAACGCACACATTTAGACATGTCCCTGTGGAATGATTCTGACAGGATTCTCAGAGAGTCCGAATCACACGGACGAGGAGGCGAAGGAAAATAGAACAAGTCAGATAAAAAGTCGCTGGGAATGGCGCCAACATTACACCGTCCCTTTGTCTGAAAGGACTTTGGAGGCGGGGCAATAGGTTGAGTCAAACAGAAACACACATAAGAGTCTCACTCCACTCTCAGCCACCCTGGGGCAAACTAGAAGCTTCAGCTCAGCAGCTCCATGTGCTCCTTGCTGCCAAACACCACAGTGCTTCCGCACGTGAAAGACAAGGACGCAAAGGGAAAAATAACGCGTCCGAGCACACGGGCAAGGAGGCGAGGCGAAATACAAGTCTGAGCAAAACACAAACGCAAGTACGAGGAGGCGAAGGGACATAGAACAAGTCAGAGAAAAAGTCGCTGGGAAAGGCGTCAACATTACACCATCCCTATGTCTGAAAGGACTTTGGAGGCGGGGCAATAGGTAGGAGTCAAACAGAAAAACACATAAGAGTCTCACTCTACTCTCAGCCACCATGGGGCAAACTAGAAGCTTCAGCTCAGCAGATCCATGTGCTCCTTGCTGCCAAACACCACAGTGCTTCTGCACATGAAAGACAAGGAGGAGGACGCAAAGGGAAAAATAACGCGTCCGAGCACACGGACGAGGAGGCGAGGCGAAATACAAGTCTGAGCAAAAGACCACACAAATTTACCAGACATCCCTGCCAGTGCTTCCCCCAGGAAATGTCTTAGTCAAGGATATCAAGGAGCGGGGGGGTCTCTCTGCCGTTTCAATTCCATTCAAAAAGCTTTATGGTATGACATTTGTTGCGAACAGTATTACCAATGCATTATTTATCTTTTATTTTTTTGTACCTGATGGAAGTATGTTTCCTTCCCCTACAAGAGTTTTGTACTTCGTTAATGCATAATAATTTTCAAATAAAATAAAATAGTAAAAATAATTTTATGTATATTTTTTTAGATATATATTTTTAGTCAAGGCAGGGCCCTATTATTAAGGCGGCCACTTTAACTATACAGTGCTGGGGGAAAGACTGGGAAACATAACAAGTCTGAGCAAAACACAGCACAAAAACACAGCACAAATTTTCAACGCATCCCTTGGTATGCTGCCGACAGGATTCACCGAGGCGCAGAAACACACAGAATATGAAGGAAAGGGAAATATAACAAGTCCGAGCAAAAGACCGTACAAATTTACAATATTAGGTAGGAGTCAAACACAAGCGCAGCTAAGGGTCTCACTCCAGTCTCAGCCACCATGGAGCAAACTAGAAGCTCATGTAGACATAATCGACCACGTCGCCGTAATCGATTTCGTCGACATAATGGTGACGTCGATGTGATCGATTACTTCGACGTGGTCCATTATGTCGACGTTTCGTTAGCGTCGACGTCACCATCCAATTAACGGCTATTAAACGTCGACGAGGTCGATTACGTCAACGTAGTCGACGTGGTCGATTACGTCGAAGTCGTCGATGGCGTGGAAGTCGGTAATCGAAAAAAAAAAATAATAATAAAATCCTTTGTTATATAAAGTGTTGCTTGTGACCACAAGCAACACTTTGTGACCACAAGCAACACTTTTCATTTCTGCCTTGGATGAAATTTTTGTTCCATTAACGTTATACCAAGTTTGAAGTTTGGAGATCAAGTTGAGGTAGTTGAATTACTGCATGCAATTCTGGCAACGGCCACTTGCGGGTTCAGTGAGAGAACGCAGATTCATGCCAAAGGTGACCATTACTGTAACTTCTTCGATATCACATATGGAAAACTACGAAGTTTTGGAGCGTCTTGGCAGTGGTGGATTTGGAGAAGTACTAAGATGTAGAAGCCTTCATTCAGGGAACTTCTTCGCCATGAAAAGGTTTTTTGCCCCGGATGAAACGCATCTCATCTTTCAGCGGGAACTCGCTCCTCTGTCGGTGTTGAAGCACGACAATGTCATCCGACTGCTGACTGCGTTCCTCCATGGGGGGCTCATGCATGCTATCTTTGAGCTCCTCGAACGCAGCCTTTGTGACGAGCTGAAGAAGAAAGGCTGCGGTCTGGAGAGTCTGACAATCAAGAAATACAGTTTCCAGATCCTCAGAGCAGTGGACTTCATCCACAGCCACAATATAATGCATCGAGACATCAAGCCAGATAACCTGCTGGTCTCGCGCTCTGGAGTCCTCAAGTTGGCCGACTTTGGCTCTGGCCGCGCGTCCAACCATGCTGCAATACCACTCACACGGGCTGCTGGCACGATGTGGTTCAGCGCACCAGAGATGCTGGTGATGGACCCTGACTACAACAAGCCTGTTGATGTGTGGGCCGTTGGGTGCACCTTGGTGTTCATGGCCACGGGAAACTACTTCCTGAAAGGCGAAAGATTCCTGGAACACATCAAGATAATTACAACCAAAGTGGGACCTCTGACTGCCATCCAGGAGCAGCAATATTTGAATAATGTGAAATACGCCCGAGAGTTTGTGGCACTGCCTGTAGTGCATCCTACCACCGACCTGATGGAGAAGTACGGCATCTCTGACCCCCTGCTGGCTCAGCTAGTGGAGATGTGTCTGCAGATGGACCCGGTGGACAGGTGGCACTGCTCTGCGCTGCTGAGACACCCCTACTACACCCAAGATCATTTCCATGAGCGTTTTCCCAAGGAGCTGGAGGAGATGGTCGACCACGATCAGTCTGTGTCCCTCATGGTGGAGCAAGAGTCGTTCCCACCAATAACAACATGGGAAAAATTCCAGGAACACAATAACAGTCCAACAGTGGAGGGAGTTGATGAGGAAAAGTGCTGCTGGCTCCCTACTTGTGTATATTTACGGGAACTTTGGAAGGACATAACGGAAGCACTCTGGAGAACCATCGACAAAGTCTAGGGGCTTGTTGAGGTCTAAATTTAGAGTTGGTGTTCATCAACATGGTGATCATGATGAGATGATTTCAAATTGCCAACTGTCCTTTTCTTTTTCTATATGCTGCTGTCTTGGCCAGAACGCCCTTGTAAAAGATATTCAGAATAAAAAAAAAATGTCACCCCTTGATGGCACTATTGCATTCTTTGGAAATATTTCTCGATTGCCTCAAATGTTGTGCTTGGCACCCTATAAAGAATTTCATTTATAGAGAACCTTTCATGACTCCCATCCTTCTGTAACATGTCAGCCAGTCGACATCGAAAATGAAAAAAATGGGTGCGGTGACTTTTAAAGAAAACTTGACGACCACATCAACGTTGAAAATGAAGAAAAATTGGGGGTGTGGACTGTAAAAAGAAAACGTTGAAATGAAAAAAAATGGGGGTATTTAGGGGGTGAAACAAATTATATCAGAAAATCATTGACCGTGTAGATGTCGAAATAGAAAAAAAAAAAAATGGGGCTGGAGACTTTTAAAAAAACATGGACGACCATGTCGACGTCGGAAATGAAGAAAAAAAGGGGGCATTCAGGGGGTGAAATAAATGATATAAGAAAATCATCGACAACGTAGATGTCGAAATTGAAAAAAAAAAATGGGGCTGGAGACTTCTAAAAAACATGGACGACCACGTCGACGTCGGAAATGAAGAAAAAATGGGGGTGTGGACTTCAAAAAAAAGTACCGCGTCGGTGTCGAGAATGACAAAATTAATGGCGGCAGGGACTTTTTAAAGAAAAAACATCGACCACATCAACGTTGAAAATGGAAAAAAACTGGGAGCATTCAGGGGGAGAAAATAAAAATGTAAAAAACGTCACCCACTGCGAAAATGAAAAAAAAATGGGCTTGGGTGAAATTTTGTTCTGTTAACGAACTACCAAGTTTCAAGTGTTGAAGGTTGGAGATCACGTTGAGATAGTTGAATTACTGCATGCAATTCTGTCAACGGCCACTTGTGGGTTCAGTGAGAGAACGCAAATTTACACCTATTGTGACCATTACTATAACTTCTTGGATATCGGAAAAGGAAAACTACAAAGTTTTGGAACCTCTTGGCAGCGGTGGATTTGGAGAAGTACTAAAATGTTGAAGCCTTCATTCAGGGAACTTCTTTGTCATGAAAAGGTTTTTTCCCACGGATGAAACGCATCTCATCTTTCAGCGGGAACTCGTGCCTCTGTCGGAGTTGAAGCACAACAATGTCATCCGACTGCTGACCGCGTTCCTCCATGGGGGGCTCATGCATGCTATCTTTGAGCTCCTCGAACACAGCCTTTGTGACGAGCTGAAGAAGAAAGGCTGCGGTCTGGAGAGTCTGACAATCAAGAAATACAGTTTCCAGATCCTCAGAGCAGTGGACTTCATCCACAGCCACAATATAATGCATCGAGACATCAAGCTAGATAACCTGCTGGTCTCGCGCTCTGGAGTCCTCAAGTTGGCCGGCTTTGGCTCAGGCGGCGCGTCTAACCAAGCTGCCGTACCGCTCACACGGGCTGCGGGCACGATGTGGTTCAGCGCACCAGAGATGCTGGTGATGGACCCTGACTACAACAAGCCTGTTGATGTGTGGGCCGTTGGGTGCACCTTGGTGTTCATGGCCACGGGAAACTACTTCCTGAATGGCGAAAGATTGCTGGAAAACATCAAGATGATTATAATCAAAGTGACCCCTGACTGCCATCCAGGAGCAGCAATATTTGAATAATGTGAAATGCGCCCAAGAGTTTGGGGCACTGCCTGTGGTGCATCCCACCACCGACCTGATGGAGAAGTAGGGCATTTCTGACCCCCTGCTGGCTCAGCTAGTGGAGATGTGTCTGCAGATGGACAGGTGGCGCTGCTCTGCTGCTGAGACACCCCTACTACACCGAAGATCATTTCCACGAGTTTTCCCAGGGAGCTGGAAAAGATGGTTGACAACAACCCCCCCCAATTTTTTTTTCTACTTCTGCCCCTCATGCCCCCCAACATCGCCTTAACAAAACCCTCACCCCACCATATTTTTTAAGCGGTGGTTTATGGATTGTCGGAGGGCATCGGGGGGAAAATTCAGGTTGCGGCGGCTGCCGCCGCAAGAGACGCCACCGCTGCCGCAAGAGACGCCGCCGCAAGAGACGCCGCCGCAGGAGCGCCGCCGCCGCAAGAGACGCCAGAGCGGCAAATTTGTGCAGTCTTTTGCTCTGACTTCTTTTTCGCATCGCCTCCTCATCCGTCTGCTCGGACTCGTTGTGTTTCAATAAGACTCGTATGTATGTTTCTGTTTGACTCATACCAATTGCCCCACCTCCAAAGTCCTTTCACAGACACAGGTACGGTGTAATGTTGACGCCTTTCCCGCATTTTTTTCGCGGCGGCGAAACATAATGTATAAAAGAGGCATCACTAGTAATTTCTCTTCATTGTTCTCTGACCTCTCATGAAGAACAACCTGCTGCTACCTTGGCAGAATCCTCGACCCAACCGACCATCGCAATGACAACTCCTGCCCCAGGTACTTGAGGCGATCCGCCGCAGGAAAATAAAGGCGGTGGCGGCGTTTCTTGCGGCGGCGTCTCTTGCGGCGGCTTCTCTTACGGCGGTGGTGTCTCTTGCGGCGGCGGCTGGTTTAATCCACTTGTGGATAAATCCTTTAGTCGGTTGTAGAACTCTCTCGGGGTCTCCCCTCTTTCAATGTTTGGATCCCTGAATCTTTGACAGTAGCCTTCTGCATTTATTGCATACTTCGCCAAGATGGCTTCTTTGACCTGGAAGTAATCTGCCCGGGTCCAGGATACTGGGGACGGTGCTGCTGGGTGCAGTGGAGCTGCTGGTGGCTCGTCGGGTGGCGCTGCAGGCAGCTTGGCTGGTGGCGCTGCTGGGGCCGCTCCATCTTCACTTCTCCGTTCTCTCCCCAGATCATCATTAACGTTGTTGAGCTGCATTTGGACACTTGGCCACCTCTGCTCTTGCTTGAACTCCTCACGCTCCTGGGTCTGCAGGGTCTTCTGTAGGAGGCTATACAGAGATGAGAGGTCCAGCAACCCGGGGTCTCTTCTCATGCCAGCATCCTCGTCTGGCTCACCTTCCACGGCTCCTTCTTCCTGCTCCCCCGGCTGGACTAGGTAATCCTGTGCCCTCCGTCTGACTGACATCGTTCGTCGTATCAGAGCCCATCTTGTCTGCTTCCTCTTCACTGTTCTAGGGGGCGCCACGATCCCATTTCTGACACCACATGTGAGAATGAGCCTCCCCACTCACTTCCACTTTGGGATGTAGCGGTTAGGACGCAAAAATTCAGCCAGCAGCATAGGTTAGGTGAAAAAAACGGTGGTTTATTTTCCGTTCTTGAAAAAGGGAAATGGCAAAGCCAAACAAAATACTTTGATAAACAAAACGAAAAATCAAACAGAGGGTTGCTCACTAGCAAATTTCAAATAAAAATCACCAAACATTTACCAGCCACACAGCAAGTCGTCTCTCTATGCCTCCACCAACCCCCTTGAAAGCAGAAAATACCGGGCTTAAATAAAGCCAACCAATTAACTAAATTGGTAGATACCAACTACCATGGGGGTTCACCGACCAAAGTAGTACCAAAATACAAGTACCAAAATACATTTATATTTTATAATGAAATCATATTCGACCACACTCTTCATTGCATCTTAACAGTTTGAATTTTGATGATGAGGTTCACTGTTGCAACATGCAAAATACCATAATAATTAAACATAGCAAATAACGTTCATGCATCCCAATCAGGCAATGATTGCATTTCCAGGTGCTCGTGTTGCCCGGGATACAAAATATTTGGGGACCCAGGAAGTGGGTGTGGCTGGGGGTGGGTGTGGCTGTCAGTGTCCGAGGATGTTTACATGTTTACAAGTAATTGAAAGGTTTTGTTGTTTGTGATCGCTATGTCTCATGACGAGACGCGGTTGCAGGCACCGTGCGTCATACTCAACAGATGTGTGAATACGTGTGTGCGTGTTGATCAGTTACGTGTTGCGGGTAGTGTTCTATGTACGTGAAAAGGAGGGGCTACCTTTTCACAAGCACCCATACACCCATGACTGCACATCCAGTTGTCACGGCAGCTGGGCTGATCTAATTAAACCATGTATCTTCATCTCTGCTCTTATTACAGGAGGACAACTATCCGTTAACCAGCAAACCCTCCGGTCTCTGTGTGGAACTAATAGAAGTGGAACAGAGAAAGACGCTGGTAGGTGTTAGAGAAGAGGAGAGCTACCTCAGCTCCTTGTTTCCTTGGTGCAGGGCTGTGTCCATGGAGGCCCCAGGATTCTAAAACTTAGAATTCACTTTCAGTTCAGTTTTAATTTGTTTGTCCTCATCACTTTGAAAAGGATTGGTGTTATGGTCTGTTGCCACTCTCAGGCCATCCCTCCTGCATTTAGACACACCACTGCCTTGTCTTCAAAGGACTGCTCAATCCCTCGCCTTTCTTCTATTTTCCCACAGAAAGCCTGGCCACCGTGTTCAGCTGGCTTGGCTTCCAGGTGCTGATGTGTAAGGATCAAACGGCGAGCGACATGGCCCAGGTCACGAAGCTGCTGGCGGACCTGAAGGACTTGGCGGGGCTGCAGAAGTGCAAGCTGGAGGAGTGGTCCGACGGCAGGTTCACCCCACTGAGCTTGCTCCCCCAGCACGGCGACGCCTTCGTCTGCTGCGTCCTGAGTCACGGCGCAGAGAAGGTAGTCTTGGGCATCGCCCGCAAGCCGCTGCCCATCAGCAAAATCACCTGGACTTTCAACGAAGAACACTGCCCGGCTCTGCTTGGGAAGTCAAAGGTGTTCTTCATCCAGGCCTGCCAGGGGCATAGTCTCCAGCCGGGATTTGTGATGGATGACCACGCTCTAGAGTGTGACACCCTCGATATAGGCCGGCCTAAAGAGGAGGACAGTCCCAGAGTAGACTCGATCGTGGTGGAGGCTGATATCCTGGTTGTTATGGCCACGGTTGAGAAGTACCAAGCGGTCAGACACACAGAAAACAGCAGCTGGTTCATCCAGTCTCTGTGTGAGCAGCTCAGGGAGGGATGCCCCAGGTACTTCCGCTTGTGAATATCAATAGTGCAACAAGGTGTAGTAACATAGACACAGGACGAAAGATCTGCCCTGAAGATGAATTAAGTACCCATACAGCAGCCTTTAACTGAGATTAATTCCAATATTTATAGTTGCTTGTGTTTTGTTTCAGTGGCGAAGATATCACGCGGATCGTCCGCCACGTAATCCATGACGTTAGCAAGAAAGATATTCTAAAGAACGGTGTGTCGATGAAGCAGACGCCTGCGCCATGTTCGCCGTGTTCCTGAGAAACAAAACAATGGTGGCAAATGTATCTGCTGTTCTTAAGCATGCACATAGTCAATATCACACCACGCAAAGTTCTGACCAAGTTATTTGATTTGACAAGAGGCATTCCATGAGTGCTGATATGAGTATAACAGCACTGAGAACTTTTAACTATACATGTATCACTGCGCCTGACTGGTATTTTAGCAATAGTTAAATGATATTAACAGTCTTTATGTAGCTTAGATTGCGACAAACTTATAAATGTAAATGTAAAACAGATAAATGTCAATGATACATAGTAGGCTAGCTGGTCTGCAGTAACGTGTATACCTATACAAAGTACCAAGCTATTGTGTTATGTGCTGCTTGGCAAAAGTTCAGTCCCAGTCCGGTTACAGGTCTATTTGTGTTGGCGGAGCCAAATAAATCATTAAATAAACAAACAAATCATAATCTGTTGTTGCTTATTACTATTAACTAATACATTTAGCCTGTAGAACTGTTGTATAAAAGCAATATAACACTACAAAAGTCTGAGTTTTAACTTGTACTTGGACTTGTGTTCTCGCAATGTTCTTGAGAAAACAAAACAACGGTGGCAAAGGAGCCTGCTGTTCTTCAGCGTGCACACGATAGTCAATATGACAACACACGTTAGTTACCATACCATAACTAAGCCTTCACACACACACACACACACACACACACACACACACACACACACACACACACACACACACACACACACACACACACACACACACACACACACACACACACACACACACACACACACGATTAAGTCATGGAGAGTTAAGACAATATTTTAACATACTGATTGAAGATGGACATGGAACAGTAACTTTAAAATTATTGTTTTGAACACATTGATTTGCATGAATGATTGCATTGTGGGACAATAAACAATAAAAAATATTCTGAATAAAAGTGTCCTTTAATGCCGGCCAAACAACTAACCATGTTTTTGGGCAGATGTTTAGAGATCACAAGCTCCCATTTGTGCATCTATTGATTCAAGATTCAAGATTCAAGAATTTATTTGTCACATGCGTAATCTGTGAACAAAAAGCAGTGAACTTGGGGTTGTGACTGAAAATCCCAGCTGTGCAAAGCTTAATAATAATAGAAAAGTAAGAAAATAGAAAATAAAAAGCAGGGTTGTGGGGATTAAATAAAATAAAAGGAAAAGTTTATGAAGAGGGGGGAATTATGCATTCATTGACCGTATGGCTTGGGGGAAAAAACTTCTTCTTAGTCTTTCTGTTCTGGCCTTTTGAGATCAAATCCGCTTTCCAGAGGGCAACCATTAAAAAATGTATTGGCCAGGGTGATGACAGTCCTTTAAAAAACGTTTTGCCCTTGACAGGAAACGCCTAGTGTAGTGTTGGTGGTTTTCTCTGCACACCTGATAACTCAATGCAAGGCCATATTATCCTGAGAATTGCTATTTCCGTACCAGGTTGTGATATTTCCAGAAATAACAGACTCTATTGTTGCTGAGTAGAATCTTTTCTGCAGCTCTTTGGATATTCTGAATTTGTTCAGCCTTCTAAGATGGTATATACGCTGTCTTGCTTTTTTTTTTACTAGGTTTGAGATGTGTGAATTCCATGAAAGGTCCGCAGAGATGACTACTCCAAGATATTTAAAGTGGCTCACTGCCTCCACCAGGGCACCATGGATGTTCAGTGGTGTGTGATGTAGCCTCTGCTTGTCCCTTCTGAAGTCAACCACCAATTCCTTGGTTTTGGCAATGTTGAGTTTAGACTGTTATCATTGCACCATGATGTCAGCATCTTAATTTCATTTAGGTAGGCTTTCTCATTGTTGTTGGAGAGGAGTCCAATCACTACTGTGTCATCCGCAAATTTGACAATAGAGTTTGAGTTGTAAATGGCTCTACGATCAGGTGGGAGAGAGCGGTGTGGAGGACATGGGATATGGCATCATCATCAGTACTTCTATTAGGTCACAAACTGAAGGGGGTCTAATAAACCAGGCGTTGACGAACATCCAAAATAGTTTACCAGTCTCTCAAAAGTATTTAATCACCACTGACGCAAGGCTATAGGGCGGTAATCATTTAAGCTGGCTGGGTTGGACTTCTTGGGCACAGGATTCATTACCAATACTTTTCATTGTACATTATTGTAATATAATTATGTGAGCAACTATTTTGTAGAAATAAACAAAGGGGCCTTTCTCCATCTGCGTTCTGGTCTGTACATTTTATGCTGGCCTTCTGCCACATTGATAGAAGTAGTAGCAGTAGTAAAAATGACAGTAGCGGTAGTAGTAGCAGTAGTAGTAATACAAAGTTATCTACTAATCCCTTCCTGTAGGGCTACAACCTCTCTATTGATAATTGCAGGGGTTAATTAATACCCTCTTCCATATGAGAGAAGTAGCTCACTACCAAGATTACAGATTGCAACACTTCCTGAAGGGATACGCCTATATGACAGAACGGTGGTAAGCACATAGGACATTAACTGAGGAACATTTATACAAACGTGACTCATAAAAGAGGTGACGATATTTTACAGAAGAAAACAAAACAAAAGAGGACATCTACTGGACACACTAAGTATAACATCTGAGCCTGTGACATTATATTGATAATTAAGGTAGCCTTTAATACCCTCTTCCATATAAAACAGACCAAAGGTGTCTAGCTCACTCCCAAGTGAACTACTTCTTACATCACTACCTTTGGGACTACAACCCCCAAAACGGATAACTTTAGTAGTTTAATGCCTGGTTTCATAAAGAAGATGCCAGCAATCATCAGCCTAGACTAAAGTAATTTTGTACCTCTATGAATGATTATTACAAAGTACATTTCTAAGAACATATTTCTGCACGTGAAATTTAACATTAATAAAATTACATTTGAAAAGGCTACGAGATGAGTATGCATGTCCCAGATGTACATGACCGGTAGTCCAGTTATGTTGCATTATTATGCTATTATATTATCATTATACAAGGGGTGTTGAAATTACAATAACATTGTTTATTACAATTATTTAATGGACCATTTAATAAAATAATGATCGCTGGGTCATGACGACATTGCTGCTGCTTCCTGTGGGCGGAGCGCTTGAAGCTCCTCTGAGAAACGCTCTCTCAGATCTGTGTTGGCCTGGAGGAATTCCCTCAGTCTCAGGAACACTCAGCATCCTGGCAGAGAGAGAGGAGAGAGAGACAGAAATTATTATGTTTAACCCATCACGGTATAAACCTCTTCAATCACCCGAATACGATTTCAACACACATCACACACACACACACACACACACACACACACACACACACACACACACACACACACACACACACACACACACACACACACACACACACACACACACACACACACACACACACGTGTGTACTTTGATTTCTGTGTTTTCCAAGTGGTGAGTTCTGTGCATTTCCAAGCCCACCATACCTAGTAGGTCGTGGGTGACCCCTTTTTGTTCCTGACACGCAGTTTAAGAAGCAACATGTTTATGGAGCATATAATTCATTCAGCATTTATTTTTCGTTGCTTTGCACCGACCTGGGTTTCTGTGTCTTGTAGAAGCTCCCGCAGCCTCGCTCCCAACAGCTCAGCTTCCAATTGGCTGACGGACACAGCCATGGTGTCCGATTGGCTCACCGAGTCCACCTGCAAACCATTACCGTCGTCTGCTCCGTCCATTTGGTCTGAACCAGTGATGCATGTTGACCAGTCTACTGTAAAGATCTACAGGAAGACAAGGTCAAAATAAACACACACATTAATCAAACATTAATGAAAAGTAACAAAACCCGAAAGGTTTGACGCATTTACAAATAAGCGACCGCCCATTACTACTTCATATTCCACCCCTGGGCCAGCCCCTCACCCTACCTGGACGCGCCCCTGCTCACCTCCTCTATCTGCTGCACAGCCTTGTCCAGTGGCACCGCCTGGTGGTGGAGGTGGCGCAGCAGTCTCAACAGAGCGCCGTGGTACCGTTCCATCCAGCCGTCGTCCATGCACATCTCGCTGGAGTGCATCAAACTCGTTCCGGCAGCAGATCACCTGCACACGGTTGGGGTCATGGGTCACTCACAACATTACCAGACCACCATCTCCGAGGCGTCGGTATACTCGCGTTTGGGGATTCTGTTTGGGGGAATCCTCTGAACGACTCTAGGGACACTCATCATAGTGACTGCTTTTCATTTGGGGATCTTTGGTAGTAAAACACTAACAGGAAGCCAGCACACAGCAGCTACCAGGACCGGCTCATAATGTATTAACAGTGTCTGCAAAGTGCATAAAAAATAATTAGAGCCATGCCACCGTGACTATAGATAATATATGTATGTGTTGTGTACATTTAGGGCATTTAGCAGATGCTTTTATCCAAAGCGACTTACAATAAGTACATTTGTCATAAGAAGTGCAACAATATATCGCTGTCGGTACAGAAAGGATGTTCATAGAACCAAGTGCTAGTACAACAATCGCTAGGCTAAACAATTCCCCGTGTTACAGCGGTGATAGCAGCTACTGCAGTTGCTACACAGTTCAATACAACACAATACAACACAAAACAGTGTACAATGGTGGCCAGAGGGGGGAGGGGGGCTAATAAGCAACAAGTGTACAAGGAAGATCAGATGTAATGTATCAATACCATATTGGAAATCAAAAGGGTGAGTGTATAATATATGTATAACAAATCTGTGTGTGTGTGTGTGCTTTCATGTAAGTATACATGGGTTTGGGTACTTGTATAGAAAGGCGCGTGTGTACCTCTCGGACCAACTGGGGGTCCACGCTGAACCAGTTACAGAAGTTGAGGAGGTTGAGCAGAGCCGAGGCGTCACACTGGTGCAACGCACTCTTTTTGTAAGCCCCCTTTGGCATGTAGGCCTGGGGGGGAGACATAGACAGAGGGACAGAGAGAGAGAGAGGGTAAGACAGAAACAAAGAGAGAGAGACAGACAGAAACAGAGAAAGTCAGAGAGAGAGAAAGATAGAGAGTGGAAGAGAGAGACATAGACCCAGAGAGAGACATAGACCCAGAGAGAGACACAGTGAGAGACATGAACCCAGAGAAAGACACAGAGAGTCATAGACCCAGAGAGACACAGACCCAGAGAGAGATAGAGAGACAGATCCCGGGGGAGAGAAAAAAAACAGAGACAGACAGAGAGACAGAGACAAAGAGAGGGACAGGAAAAGAAAGAGACAGATGCAGAGAGAAAGGGGGAGAGAAGGAAACACAGAGAGACAAGGAACGTGATAAACAAAGATGGAGAGGGACAGAGACAGGGCAGAGAGAGAGAGCGATGATCAGGATTGTCAGGCTGTCGGGACAGTCTTAACCAGGACTTGATTGGCTAATTGCGAGGTGCGGGCCGACTCCCGGTGGGCCGCCGGCGGCTGGGCCGGGATGAAGCGGCATCGATAAGCCTCCGATAACGTGGTTTTGGGGGGTAGGTATGACTCGAAGATTGGTAAAGGTTCAACACAGTGGTTTGTTCAGAGATACAAGATCAACAGACATGCACTCTGGAGGCGAAGCATCTCCCTAACCCAGGTAAATGCTCAGTCTATATTAGCGTGGGCAGAATGGCAGAGAAGCCATGTCTATAGGGTCTGATTTATATCACAACACTTTATGAGGTTTTGTGATGACCCCGCCCTCGATGTGTAGAAGCAGAAACCAGTCAGAACTGGTGTTAGCACTACCAATGGGTGGCCCAATGAGGATTAAGGTTAGCTTTGATATTGCGTGGCATCGAAGAAATGGATTGAGCTCAACCCGTGATGGGACGAGGGTTGGGCTCGGTGTCTGCGCTGCTCTCACACATGCCCGGGCATGTCCTGGGAATCATTGTAAACTTGTGTTCCAGATTTCACCTATTTTTTTTACTTGACGGGACGGATTTCAAACCCAGATACAGCCGTATAAAAGTCTCCTCCATTTTGCTCGAGCAAGTGAATCACTGAAAGTAAACCAAACTTTGACCCAACCCTTTACATTAATGTAAAAAAAAAGTATTCTTTGCCTTCATCGACGCCCAGACATAAAGCTTCAGCGAAACACAACACATGAAGCCCAGAAGGGTTGCTCACTATTATTCAATAGCCGTGGTTTTTTACATGTGATGGAAAAGAACGAGAAGAAATTAGAGCCATTAAAGAGGTGCCCAAACAGAGAGAGAAATGTGTGTGCCGTTTGTGCAACGTTTGCGCACTGTGTGTGCATGCCTGAGCATTTGATTAATTTCAGAATACTACTGTCTCTTTGATCTCCACTGCTTAAATTAAATTGACAAAATACAATCTGATCTTCATACTCTATATAGGTTATTGTTGTGTTGATTATAAGGAAGAAATAGGATAAAAGAATAGATTTGCATAATTTGTATATTGTTCTGAACGTGGTATAACTAACAATGTTAAACAGAAACTTGTTACCATGTAAATACAAACAGCACTTTGTTATCTTTTGTCGTGGTCTCTGAGCAGCCAGTACATCAGTCTGATGTTGCTGACGAGGCCTGGGACGAGGCCTGGGACGAGGCCTGTGTGGGCCTTCACACCTGGCCTGGTGTACCTGCAAACCCCCGGGCTGAAAGTGAGTCCCACTCCAGCCCTGGTCTGAACAAATCTACACCTTAGGACCTCACTCTACAAGAAATATCAAAATAATATACACCTTATTGGTAGACTTGTAGTCAAGACCGCCTTAACCGAGACCAAGACACTACCAAGACCAGAGGGTATCAAGACCGAGACCAAGACGAGACCAAGGCCAAGACAGACTCAGTCAAGACCAAGACCAATGTCGAGACGAGACCGAGACGAGACCAGACCGAGGTCTCGTCTAACAAAAAAAAAGAAAAAAAGAAAAGCTAGTGAGCTAGTGTTACCCCATAACTTGCCATCAATTGAATAAGAGCAGCATACTGGGGTAAGAGGTTCAGTCCCAGTTTTAAATTCAATTTAAGAAGGTATTATTTCAACTACAAACAGAACAGTGCAGAGACAGAGCTTGTCATGAATGTGTGTGACTGTGAGCTCACTCACTGTAAATGTTTTCGTAGACTGGGTGAGATAAACTATGTATAGCAATTGCATGACAACTGCACTATTAGAGGATTGAGACTCCTTTGTCTGCTGTTGAGGACTGATATTACTGACTGACTGGTACTAACTAACTGGTCCAAAAGTCATCTGATAAAACAGCTTAACACCTCCAACAGCTATGGGAAATATGTAACTAATTAATTTGTAGATGAAATTGAAGATACACAATTATAACCTTGCCAGAAATAGATTAAGCCTGTGACGTCAAAACAACGTGATATGCAGATGTTATTTAAATGTCAATGGTCACATTTATTTAGTTAAACAACTCCATTTTAAAATAAAATAACAGTAAAACAACAATGACTTGCCACCATATGTCACATGAATCAATAGCAAACTACAAATTCGAAAAGGCCGAAACAATTTAATGTTGCATTATAGAATATTATGTTTGTATCATAGACATTATTTGTTGCAATATCTCCGACCCCTATGTCGACCGGAGACTGCCAGAGCCAAGACCACATGAGACCCAAGACAAGAACCAGGGATCCCGAGACCAAGACAAGACCAAGACCAAAGACAGTCGAGACTAGTGACAAGACCGAGAAACACGTAAAAAGTGGTCACCCCGAGACCGGTCCTCGAGACCAAGACCGGTCTCGAGAACATCCAACTCTAGGGTGAAATATCACACCACAATCAAACGAATGGACTGTATTGAAACCGAAACAGTTAAGATGCAGTATTTTATACAAAGCAGTTTGTGGCCTACACCATGCACAGGGCAACAATTACAATTGCAAACACGAGAATTTTTTCACAGAGGTGTCATCGGACAAACACAGGTGCCTCCCATAACACTTAACAAATGGTGAAGATAAGTGTATGATAAGGGTCTATTACAAATGTTCGGGAATTGAGTAGGCCTACTTTGAAAGAAACGGCAATTCCTAGCAATCGCTCACATCCTGCTCCATGTAGAATGGGAACGGTGTGAATGTGTCCGGGAGCTCGGGGTGTATTCAGGGTGTCCCCACCTACCTTTGCCAGCTCCCAGTGGTCCTGACTCCACCGCGCTGGACTGCAGTTATCCCAGTTCACTGTGCTGACCTTAAGGCTGTCTGTGGTGCACGTAGGATCACTTCGAACACTTCCGAGCAGAGAGGGCACAGAAACGTAAACTGGTCCAACCACACCACACACACACACACACCACACACACACACACAGCACACACACACACACACACACACACACACACACTCACAACACACACAGCACACAGATTAAGATAAACGTTGTTTAAAGGAATTGGACTGCTGCTGTGTAAATTGATCTGTGGTGAGCTCTTCTACGTGTTATATCTGTTCTATCTGTAACACAGTCAATATGAAACTTGTATTTGAGGTAACCCTACCTTGCCTTTTGAGCTGCACAGCATCTCCCTCGACAACGGCGCTGTATGCTGAGTGTCTTTCGAATTGAGTACATATTCGTGGGAAAGACCTCGCATCTCAACCTCTATGTAAAGTGCTAATACCTTCCGCCAGCCGTCCACAAGAACAACACTTCGGCCCACGCTTCTATTCGCCAGCTCTAGTCTTTAAGTAACTCACTTGATTCATTCAGTCACTCGGCACCGCCTAACACTTGGCTGAGCTTCACATCCACACTCAGGCTCACTCTATCGAGAGTTTTTCCAGAATACGAAACGTCTGTTTTTGTATTCCTTCTTCTGGAACTCTCCTTCAATG
>OLKM01003165.1:0-25000 GCA_900291075.1 Melanogrammus aeglefinus | reverse complement strand
GAGAGACACTAACAGACAGACAGGCATACGGAGAGACACTGACAGACAGACAGGCATACGGAGAGACACTGACAGACAGACAGGCATACGGAGAGACATTTATAGAGACGCTTTTATCAAATGTGACTTACAACAAGTACATCTGACAGACAGACAGACAGACCGACAGACAGACAGAAAGACAGAAAAGAAGACAGAAAAGAAGACGGACGGGCATACAGAGAGACTCGGACAGAAAGACGTCTCAGTGTAGTTCTCATGACGACTGAGATGTTGTGAAGCTGAACTTCCACCCGTTCTGAAAGAGTCTCATAGTGGAGGCCAGGCCATGGCTATGAGAGATACAATCATTGTGTTTAATGCCAGTTTCTTGTCTATACAGAGGGCCCTGTATGTGTCTGTGTGTGTCTGTGTGTCTGTGTGTGTCTGTGTGTGTCTGTGTGCGTGTGTGAAGAGGGGAAGAGGGTAGTGATTTTATCTGGATCTGATGCAAACCTCTATGTGGGGTATGTTTGTGCGTATGTTTTTGCAACTGTTTAATCCTATGCACATATTACTGCCTGCGTGTGTCTGTGTGTGTGACTGTGTGCGTGTGTGTGTGTGTGTGTGTGTGTGTGTGTGTGTGTGTGTGTGTGTGTGTGTGTGTGTGTGTGTGTGTGTGTTTGTGTGTTTGTCTTATGGTTAGTAGGAGTTGGTGCATTTGAGCTGAGGAGATGCCAATGTTTTTTCTTTGGTCTCTTTGTTGAGTCCTTGCCCTCTGATGTGTCTGTGTGTGTGTGTGTGTGTGTTTGTGTGTGTGTGTGTGTGTGTGTGTGTGTGTGTGTGTGTGTGTGTGTGTGTGTGTGTGTGTGTGTGTGTGTGTGTGTGTGTGTGTGTGTGTGTGTGTGTGTGTGTGTGTGTGTGTGTGTGTGTGTGTGTGAGTGTGTCTGAGTGTGTGAGTGTGTGTTGATGAATAGCGTTGTGTGTGAGTCCTGATTTGCATGGCGTCTCTGGCTGCAGCGGGCTGCTCACACTCAGTCATCTGTTGGGGAGAATCAGTCTTTATGTCACGTCAGCACGGGACAGTGCACGGCTGGCTCTGGCTGGCTCTGGCTCTGTCTTCTAATTAGATACTGTGACCCCACACCTCCTCCTCCTCTTCCTCCTCCTCTTCCCCCCTCCTCCTCCTCCTTCCTCCCCTTCTCCTCCTCCTCTTCCTCCTCCTCCTCCTGCTCCCTCTCTTCCTCCTCCTCCTCTCTCCCCCCCCTTCTCCTCCTCCTCCTCCTCCTCCTCCTCCTCCTCCTCCTCCTCCTCCTCTCTCCTCCTCCTCCTCCTCCTCCTCCTCCCTCTCTCTTCTTCCTCCTCCTCTTTCCTCCTCCTTCCTCCTCTCTCCTCCTCCTCCTCTTCCTGCTCCTCCTCCTCCTCCTCTTCCTCCTCCTCTTCCTCTTCCTCTTCCTCCTCCTCCTCCTCCTCCCTCTTCCCTCCTCCTCCTCCTGTTCCATAGCGTCAGACTAGGAGAGGTTGGCCCGAGGTGCTCGTGGATGAAGAAAGGACCGGAACTACAAGGGACACGTGCACGTGTCTGGACAAAGGAGACCAGCAGAGACACCAGTAGAGAGTCTTCATAACGAGCGGTTATGAAGACTATAATATGGGGAATAATTATAATATTCCCCATATTTCAAAACTTCTGCATAAGGCGTGAGGGGCGTGGCCGGGGGCCGCGTCACTGATCGGTATATAGACTGCAGCTGCGGTGGCGGCGGGCTCGCGCTGTGAGCAGCACTGAGGACCGGCGGCGCGCGCTCACAGACAGTCAGTCACACGCTCCCCCAAACAAAGAGAAGCACGCGAGGCTGAGCATCCAACCCTCTGAGAGCGAGCGTTATCGTTCAGAAGCCCTCCTCCGCCAGACCGTAGAGAAGCAGAAGAAGAAGAAGAACCAGGAGCCATCATGTCGACTAACGGGGCCGCCAACGGGACCAGCGACATGCTGCAGATCCAGTTCGGTCTCATCAACTGCGGGAACAAATACCTGACGGCCGAGACGTTCGGCTTCAAGATAAACGCGTCGGCCACGAGCATGAAGAAGAAGCAGATCTGGACCCTGGAGCAGAGCGGGGACGAGCCCAACGGGAACGTGTTCTGCCTGCGCTCCCACCTGGGCCGCTACATCTCCGCCGACAAGGACGGGAACGTGTCGGGGGACAGCGAGACCCCGGAGCCCGCGTGCCGCTTCGTCATCACGGCGCACGACGACGGCCGCTGGTCGCTGCAGAGCGAGGCGCACGGGCGCTACCTGGGCGGCACCGAGGACCGCATCATCTGCTTCGCGCAGACCGCGTCCGTGGCGGAGAAGTGGAGCGTGCACATCGCCATGCACCCGCAGGTCAACCTGTTCAGCCTCACGCGTAAGCGTTACGCGCACCTGAGCTCCAAGGTGGACGAGATCGCCATCGACCGGGACGTCCCGTGGGGCGTGGACTCCATGATCACGCTGGTGTTCCGTGAGCAGCGCTACCACCTGCAGACAAGCGACCACCGCTTTCTGAAGAGCGACGGGACGCTCGTGGCCCAAACCGACAGGACCACCGGATACACGCTGGAGTTCCGCTCCGGGAAGGTCGCGTTCCGGGACTGCGGCGGCCGTTACCTCGCGCCCTCCGGGCCCTCCGGCACCATGAAGTCCGGGAAAAGCGCGCGCGTGGGCAAGGACGAGCTGTTCGTGCTCGAGCAGAGCCACCCCCAGGTGGTCCTCACCGCGGGAAACGAGAGGAACGTGTCCACCAGACAAGGTAGGCGCGCGGGTCAGGTGTGTCACCTATATTTTGGGAGGGGGTGGTCGAAGCCTCGAGTCCTGGTTTGGACGAGTTAAGGGATGAGCAGGTTGTGTGTGCGCATGCGTGCGTCGTGCTTGCGGACCCCTGTCAGAGGAAGGGTTAATGTGATGGAATGTCAAAACGAATCCCTCCCCCTGCCGCCTACAGCGCGCGCACACACACACACACACACACACACACACACAACACACACACACACACACACACACACACACAACACACACACACACACACACACACACACACACGGAAGGCTGAACAATGGCCCACAGCCCTACACCGTGTTGGGCTGTGGTTCCCTCTCCTACTGTGGAGGTTCTCCTGGCTCTGGTGATCCAGATGACATGCTGGTCTATTGTTGGCTGGTCTCACTGCTGGCTCTCAGAGCTCAGAGCCTACAGTCTTCCTCCTCCCTCCTCCTGTTCTCCCCCGCCCCCCCCCCCCAGATGGGTGGAGAACAGGAGGCTCAGGACAGGGAGACCCCCACCCGTCTGGGGGGCGGGTGGGGGTCTCGGTATGACCTCCTCCATCGTCCATGTGACTGTGGGTTCAGCCAATCACAGCACAGAAGGGAAAACTTGGAAAAAGCTGTTCATGCAAATGAGCCATGATGACTCGGCATTAAATCCATTAATACCAACCTCCGTCTGTCTGTCTGTCTGTCTGTCTGTCTGTCTGTCTGTCTGTCTGTCTGTCTGTCTGTCTGTCTGTCTGTCTGTCTGTCTGTCTTTGTTAGAGGCTGTGAGAATTAACATATATTTGAAATAAGTGTTAGTGTGAAGCTACTGAGTCCAGCGTTCCCAGGAAGGACCTCTTCAGCCAATCACAGGTCTGGTTTCAGGCAGCAGGACCTCTTCAACCAATCACAGGGCTGGTTTCAGCCAGCAGGACCTCCTCAACCAATCACAGGGCTGGTCTCAGCCAGCATCAGGACAGCCTCAGACCAAACCAGTAGGCCAGCCCCAGCAGGAGACTGAACCAGTAGAACCAGAGGGGAGCTCCCTCCCTGGTGGATGCACTGACTGACGCCAACACGGGGCCTCTACCAGGGCGGCCCCCAGCCGCGGCCCCTCCGGTTCTTCCAGTCCCCGGCCCCTGTCAGCTCCACAGTGGCCAGACAGGAGAAAGAGATTTATGATCATTATATATGTATATATATGTGTGTGTGTGCATGTCTCCATCTCTTAGTGTTGATCTCTGCAGAGAGGGTCTTTGTGAGCCAGACGAGGAGGAGATAAGACGTGGTGGTGGTGGTGGTGGTGGTGGTGGTGGTGGTGGTGGTGGTGGTGGTGGTGTGGTGGAGGAGGAGGAGGAGGAGGAGGAGGAGGAGGAGGAGGAGCAGGGTGATGTTTAGCTAAATTAGTGCCTTGGCGTTCTGTTTTTAGCCCCGAGGAAGACTTCAGTGACTCCAGCGGTTGCTTCTCTTCTGACAGAATGTCCTCCCACCGTTTGTCTGTCGCTTCAGTCCCACGGGGTTCATTCTCTGAGCAGCAGAATGTTTGTTTGCTTCCCAGTGACCCTTGGATGCGTTGCTCATCCGACCACACAGCTCTGCACCCTGAGCCCTTTTCTCTGGACAGAAATCGGTAAGAATTGCTGTTTGAAAGAACAAACCCAAACTAATATTTACAACATCCAATCGCCACCCAGACGGTGAGTGGAAAATTCAGCGACAGCAGATGAAGTTCCCCACACTGGAGATACCTCATACAAACCAGCGGTTGGCTGAGCTTTGCGACGGTGAGGTCACCAGCCCTGCTGCACCCAGTCGCCTCATCAGGAGTTTCATGGGAGTCCTTCCCTGGTGGAGGCAGATGTTCCTGACAAACCGGCCGGTACTTTGTCGAAGGAGCCGTGAGGTGGCTGGGAGGCTTTGTGGTACGAGAGGTCTAGTTCCCTGTTGTTTGAGGTGGAACTCCCATGCTTTGACCCACATCCGCCCCAGGCGAGGGTGGAGGGTGTCTGAAGGGGTCCATCCTCTCTCTCCTTGAGCCGATGCCGAGTAGACCTGCTCCTTGATTCAGCATGTTTCAGATCAAACCTTCTCATGCACTGCATGGTCCCAATATCTTTTCCGATGTCGTCTGGTCCATGAAATGTCCACGTTCATCCCTCACCGCTCCAGCTTCTATGAAGGAGGATGGGTCGTCTGCAGAAAGGACAACGCGTCCATTTCCCGTCTTATTGAAGATGACCGTCACGGGGTGGCCCCGGTACTGATGTGTTCACCAGTTTGGAGTGTTTTAGACAAAGCTACGTCGATGTCTGTCTGGGTGGAGGCTGTGTCTGGGTGGAGGCTGTGTCTGGGTGGAGGCTGTGTCTGGGTGGAGGCTCTGTCTGGCGAGCGTAGCGGTCTGTGGGGGTGAGGGATGCAGCTGTTGGAACCGGTTTGTTCCCGCTCTAGTGCTGGGAGTTATCTCCATGGAAGGGGGGGGGGGGGGGGGGCGGGGAGGTCTTCGGCGGGGGGACCAGCCCTGGGGGTCTCGGTTGTGACGCGGTGGTCCGTGGTGGGCGGGGCTGAGGTCTGACGGCCTGCGCCCGTCACGATGTGAAGAGGGAGGCTTGCACGTCCGCGGCAGTCTGGGCAGACTTCCTCCCCTCTGAGGTTCTCTTCGTCTCCCGGGCACGCCTGGAGCCGGACGGAGGAGGCCTCCATAGGACCGGGGTTCCGTTCCAGCCCACCTCAGGGGGCTGATGGCTTTAGTGTCACTCTCCACCCCTCCTCTCGGCCATCGCCTCAAAGCAGAGCACTGAGTGAGCGGCCTCTCTCTCGCTGGTCTCTCTCTCTCTCTCTGTCTCTCTCTCTCTCTCTTGCTGGTCTCTGTCTCCACCACTCAAAGGAAGTCAGACAGGCAGCTAGAGACTAGACAACTCTGACCTGGCATGGGGCACACACACACACACACACACACACACACCCACACCCACACACACACACACTCTTTGGATAATGGCTTGCTGCTTTGCGTGATGTGCACGCTGACTCCCAGTGTGTGTGTTGGCGGTGTGTGCTCTCCCATCAGCGGGCGCTGGGCCACTGCCAGGAGAGCCGCCTGATGAGGCCAACCCCCCCTCTCCCTCCCTTCCCCCCCGCGTCGGTGTTGTGTACAGCTGTCTGCCCCCCCCGCCATTGGAAGTCCTTGTGTTCCACTTGGGCCACGGATGCCTCTTGCCCCGGCACGGTGACAGATTGCAAGATCAGTTACCGTGAACTCGTCTCGTCATCCGTTTACGGCCGCCGCGTTCAGGAGTTGATTACCCAACGTATCCATCCTGGGAGGCGCCCGGCATCCATTTAATCCAATGTCGACGAATACCAGCAGTGTGTCGTGTTGTGTTGATGTGTGTGTCCAGGATGAATGCTTGGGGAACATAGCAGGCACCACTCCATTGTTGGCGGACACAATGGCCTCAGTCCGTCCGCACATGCCGAGGTTAATATGCTGCGGAGCTCACCGTCGCCTTGCAACGGTGCGGGGCCCCACCGGCTAGAGCCACTGACGCCAAGATGGAGGGCAGACTGTGTGTGTGTGTGTGTGGGGGGGGGGGTTGTTGTGGATGTGTATAGGACCCCATGTCCTGTCCTCCGGGCCCCCAAGGCTGCGGTGTTGTGTTGGCGTTCCCTGGAGATGAACGACGAAAGAGAGAACAAAGCATTTGACGTCTGGGCTCCCCCCAGTGCTGTCTCCGTGCACTGTGCGTATCCCGCGCGAGTCGCCTGATCGGAGATCTCCGGGCTGAGAAGGTCTCTCGGCAGACGAGGGTCTTCCTCCGGTTTGTTTGATTTGCTTCCTGGTCGTTATTTGAGACGTAGACCAGCAAACCAATTAGGGGGGACCAGTGGTCCCATAGGGGCTAGGTACTGTTGCGCGTCCATTCACACTTGGTTTCCTTCCATCGGTACCCGTATCAGCCGGGGGTCGTTAATGACACGAGGAGCGAGGACGCGTTGGGCCTCTAACCCGCGGGACGGGAGAGAGGAATCATGCGGTGCTCCCTCCCCCTCACGCCCCCCTCCCCCACGGGCTGCTGGCCTCTCTCTGGTCCTCATGTCTGGACCTCACCCCCCCTGGGCCTCAACCCATGACCTCATCCTCCATAATGGGCTCCATATGTATGGCAGTGTGTGTGGTGGTGTGGCTGTGTGTGTGGTGTAGATGAGCGCATGCCTGCTTGTTGGTGTGTGTGGTGTGAGGAACTCCAGCTCGCGACACGGTGAGTAGGGCGTAGTGTGTGTGTGTGTTGTGTGTTGTGTGTGTGTGTGGTGTGTGTGTGTGTCGATCGTGATAGTTTGGTTTGTCGTGATGGTGGTGTGTGCTGTTGTGTGTGTGTTCTCACACAGCCAATATTTATCCTGTGGTTCTCGTGTTTGGTTTCATTCCACTGTTCACCCTCCTCTGAAGCGGAGGCTCCTCTCAGACAAAGCAGCTTCATAATGTTGGCTTGTCCTCGCAACATTTAGGTCTGTCTGTCTGCCCGTCTCTCTCTCAGCCGGTCTCTCTCTGGTTCAGGAAGGTGTGGTCCATCCTGACTCCCCCGGTCGTGTGGTGTAGTGTGTAGTGTGTGTCATGGGTTCATCTCTCCGTGTCTCCTGACGGTGACTTCAGCCTTTTGTCTTCCCTGCTCCATCCCTTCCCTTTGTCCCTCCTGTTGTCATGGTGATGTGGAGGCTGGGGGGGCTCGTCTGCTTTGATGCGGTCTGATGAAGAGGAGGAGGAGGTCTTTAGAGGAGGAGGAGGTCTCTTGGGAGGAGGAGGAGGAGGAGGAGGTCTCTGGGGTGGAGGAGGAGGAGGAGGAGGTCTCTGGGGTGGAGGAGGAGGTCTCTGGGGTGGAGGTCTCTTGGGAGGAGGAGGTCTTGTTGGCTGTGGAGGAGAGAAGGAGTCTCTGTGGGTGGAGGTCTCTGTGGAGAGGAGGAGGTTGCGTCTCGGGTGGGGAGGATGTGTGGACGGTCTTTGTGGAGGGAGGTGGTGCGCTCTGGGGTGGAGAGGAGGAGGTGGTCTCTGGGGTGGAGGAGGAGGTCTCTGGGGTGGAGGAGGAGGAGGTGGTCTCTGGGGTGGAGGAGGAGGAGGTCTCTGGGGTGGAGGAGGAGGAGGAGGTGGTCTCTGGGGTGGAGGAGGAGGTCTCTGGGGTGGAGGAGGAGGAGGAGGTCTCTGGGGTGGAGGAGGAGGAGGTCTCTGGGGTGGAGGTCTCTTGGGAGGAGGAGGTGGTCTCGGGTGGAGGATGTGGAGGTCTTTGGGAGGAGGAGGTGGTCTCTGGGGTGGAGGAGGAGGTGGTCTCTGGGGTGGAGGAGGAGGTCTCTGGGGTGGAGGAGGAGGAGGTGGTCTCTGGGGTGGAGGAGGAGGAGGAGGAGGTCTCTGGGGTGGAGGTCTCTTGGGAGGAGGAGGTGGTCTCGGGTGGAGGATGTGGAGGTCTTTGGGAGGAGGAGGTGGTCTCTGGGGTGGAGGAGGAGGTGGTCTCTGGGGTGGAGGAGTAGGAGGAGGTGGTCTCTTGGGTGGAGGTGGTCTCTTGGGAGGAGAAGGAGGAGGCACGACCTCTCCTTAACCCAATCACACGTGTTCCTCTGATCCTGAGTCTGTTCCAGCCGGTGGTTAGAGGGAGGGAGAGAGGGAGGGAGGGAGGGCACCCTCCCATTAATGAAGAGGGCTAATCTCCCTCGCTAATCTCACATCCTTCTTCAACCCCTCCCAGGTATGGACCTCTCAGCCAATCAGGACGAGGAGGGGGACCAGGAAGTGTTCCAGGTGGAGATCTGTCGCGAAAACAGGAAGTGTGCATTCCGGACTGCCGCCGGGAAATACTGGACCCTCACGGCCAACGGCGGGCTGCAGTGCACCGCCTCCACCAAGTAAGACGCACTGACTGACTGACTGACTGACTGACTGACTGACTGACTGAGCTGGTGGTTCCCCGTGTCTGGGTCCAGACCAGCCGATTTAAGATGGAAGCCCCCTCACCTCCCCCTCCCCCCCCGTGCCCAGGTCGGCTAACTGCTACTTCGACATCGAGTGGCGCGGGAAGCGTCTGACGCTCCGAGCCGCCAACGGGAAGTACGTGGCGGCCAAGAAGAACGGGCAGCTGGCGGCCAGCATCGACACCGCAGGTCAGCACCTTCAGGGCCTGGAGCCCCCCCACTAGAACAACGTAGAACCCCCCCCCCCCACTAGAACAACGTAGAACGCCCCCCCCCCACTAGAACAACATAGAAGCCCCCCACTAGAACAACGTCGAAGCACCCCCCACTAGAACAACGTAGAACCCCCCCCACTAGAACAACATAGAACCCCTCCACCCCCACTAGAACAACGTAGAACCCCCCCACTAGAACAACGTAGAACCCCCCCACTAGAACAACGTAGAACCCCCCCACTAGAAGACAACGTAGAACCCCCCCCACATAGAACAACGTAGAACCCCCCACTAGAACAACGTTAGAACCCTCCCACTTGAACAACGTAGAACCCCCCACTAAGAACAACGAGAAAACCCCCCACTAGAACAACGTAGAACCCCCCCCCACTAGAACAACGTAGAACCCCCCCCCCACTAGAACAACGTAGAACCCCCCCCCAGTCCACTAGAACAACGTAGAAACCCCCACTAGAACAACGTAGAACCCTCCCACTTGAACAACGTAGAACCCCCCCACTAGAACAACGTAGAACCCCCCCCACTAGAACAACGTAGAACCCCCCCCCCACTAGAACAACGTAGAACCCCCCCCCACTAGAACAACGTAGAACCCCCCCCCACTAACCCGCCCTGGTTTAGGGTAGCCAGTGCAGCTCAGAGGACGTGTTTGTGCCCCCAGGGGAGTCGGAGGAGTTCATCATGAAGCTGATCAACCGGCCCATCGTGGTCCTCCGCGGCGAGCACGGTTTCATCGGCTGCAGGAAGGTGACGGGAACGCTGGACTCCAACCGGTCCACCTACGACTACTTCAGCCTGGAGTTCAGGGATGGAGCCTACAGCCTGGCAAGTGCGCGTCGGGGGGGGCGGGGGGTCTAGACCTGGGGGGGGTCGTCTAGACCTGAGGGGGGGGGTCTGGGACTGGGGGGGGGGGGGGGTCTTGGCCTTGGGTGGGGGTCTTGGGGGCGGAGGGGTTCTGCTCTATTCTTGGCTTTCACCCGCGTGACCTCAACCTTGACTACGGTTGCTATCCGCCATCACTGTGCCCCCGGAAGCGTAAACATTGGCTCAGCCTCAAGAGAATCAGAGAGAATTTGCTCTTTATGGTACTCTGTATTGTATATGGTTGCGGCTCAAAAAGCGGAAAACACAGCGTTACCTTCGCCTGTATACCAAAAGTAGTTAGTACTCAAGGCAAAGGGCACAGTGTTTAAAAAATGCATTCCCTTTTGCTTGCGCTCTCGTGTCTTTCTCAACTGTCTCCATGTCTTCATCGGAGACAGCCAACGCAACTGACAAACACTTTTGCAAAGTTGGGGATACTCAAGGGCCGCATCGTCAGGACTATAAAGATCAGTTATAACTGGCACATTCCGGCCTTTGGAGACAAATTGGTTGACATACTGTTCAACTAAACTTGTTTTGCACTGGTTTAGTTTTTCAAACGCCGCATCGGTTTCCATTGCTGAAACTACTGCTGAAGCTCCAGCAAGTTTCTTCTGGTTGTTGTCTAACCCAGCTTTGCAACCCGAACAATGTGCGGATAAAAGAGTTCCATCTGTCCCAGCTATGATCCATCGACTAGAGGGTCACAATACCCGACACAACTTGATTGTATGCCTCCAACCTCTTGTAGCATTTGAACTGGTGGTTTGTGTAATAGCTGGTCTGTAGAACCAGGTAGCTGAGCTAATGGGACTGCTCGATGGGCAAAAAACATTCTGAATCAAACTGCTCACTTGGAATCGTGAACGGGTCGACTCCTATGACAGATATTTTCTTTAAATATTGCAACTTAACTTGACTTTCCAGACCTGAAGTGACGTAGAAAGCACTTGTACACATTTACCTAGCTTGTCTAGCTCTTGTTTTATGTGTTATTGCGGTAAAGCCATGAAAGTCAATATAAGAAGTGAAGCAGTTGTAGATTCGGCATACATTTCCTTATCATTTCACACTATGGGGTGGAGCAATAATGGCGGACACCCCATATTTGGAAAGCCTGTGACGTCACGTGAAAGCCAAGAATACTGCGCTGAAACCACGTATGATCGACCAATGGGAGCAGGGGGGGGGGGTTAGAGGGTGAGGGTTAGGGTTAGGGTGAATCCATTACAAAGTAGAAGCACCTCGTGATCCAGACCCTGGGACCGAGACAAAGGGGTGAATCCATTCATTCATGCAGTTATCCTCATTAAATACTCATGTATTCATGAGATTTGTTCCCGCCACAAAAAGGGATTAACTTGGGTTTACCGTCCTCAGAGGGGTTCACGTGGAGAGAGTAGATCTGCGTTGAATGAATCCAAGGTTTTTCTTCTCATGCGTCTTCATTTTCTTCTCGTGTTCACGGTCCTCCCCTTACCTGCTGCTGCCAGCATCCCCTCCCCCTCCCCCCTCCCTCCCCCGCCCCTACTCCTCCCTCCCTCCCTCCCCCCCCCTTACTCCCTCCCTCCGCTCCCTCTTTACTCCCTCCCTCCCGCCCCCCTTACTCCTCCCTTCCCTCCCCCCCTACTTCCCTCCCTCCCTCCCCCCTTACTCCCTCCCTCCCCCTTACTCCCTCCTCCCCTCCCTCCCTCCCCTCTCACTCTCTCTCTCTCTCTCTCCCCCTCACTCCCTCTCCCTCCCTCCTTCTGCTGTCGTTCTCTCTCCTCTCTCTCCCTGCTCTCCAGTTATCCACAGCCTGACCTCTTTAACAGCCGTACTTTGCACAATCTTCATACTTTTGGTCTTGCGTCATTCTTCTACTTCTCTCTTTCGCTCTCCCCCTCCCCTCCCCCCTCTCCCTCCCTCCCCCAGTGTTGAGCCTCCCTCTCTGTGTATAATGTGTAACAGCTGCCCCCCCCCCCCCCCAGACTCCACCGGTCAGTACTGGATGGTCGGGGCAGAGCAGGCGGTGGTCAGCAGCAGCGCTGTGCCCGTCGACTTCCTGTTCGAGTTCTGCGACTACAACAAGGTGGCGGTGCGCCACGTGGCAGACGGGAAGTACCTCCGTGGCGACCACGCCGGAGTGCTGAAGGCCAACGCCGACGACCTGGAGTCGGCCACCCTCTGGGAATACTGAGGCCCCGCCCCCTGGAGAGGCCCCGCCCCCTGGAGAGGCCCCGCCCCCTGGAGAGCCTCCCCCCCCCGCCCAGGACTCTCATAACCACACCTGGACTCCTCCCACACATATCTTATCACCTGGTGATACCCCACCCCTGCTTTTTCTGTTTATTTGTTGCCATAGTTACCGTGGGGGGCCTGCACTTATTTTTTTTTACCCCCCCCCCGACAGAATCAGCCCTCCCATCCATCTGGAAATCGCCCCACCACCACCCCCCCCCCCTCCCTCACAGCCCTCTACTGTGAGTCCCCCCCCAAAAAAAATAAACAGATTCCTTCTTCAGAAGCAGATTTAAAACGACCCTCTCCTCTACACATATATAATATCCCCCCCGAGGTGTGTGTGTGTGTGTGTGTGTGTGTGTGTGTGTGTGTGTGTGTGTGTGTGTGGTGTGTGTGTGTTGTGTGTGTGTGTGTGTGTGTGTGTGTGTGTGTGTGTGTCTCCCGGCTGACTGGATCAAACAAGGCAGGCGTCTGTCGTTGTTGCCGTGGAGACTGAATAGCGTAGCGTCAATAATACGATGTGTTTAACGGCCGCCCGACTGGTTCCGACCGGTCGGGCGGCCCTGGTTTGTGCGTTCCTTTGATACCAGGTTGTGTATCTATGTTGTGTCCCAGTGTGTGTGGGTGATGTACGTGATGTAAGCGCCGTGGGCGCCATGGCGACCTGCTAACACCGCGTTATGATGGTTTCCTGTGTTGTTCTGCTGCCCACTTCTCATTGGACGGGCACAGTGGGATTTCCTGGACCAAGCAGGAAGTGTCGTGCATATAGGGAAGCCTTGTTTCACTTCCTCTACCAATCAGAGCACAGTGTGAGTCTGTCCTGTGCTAGGCCACGCCCCCTCAGACCCGTCAGACTAGTGCCTCTTCCTCCCATCCCCCCCTGATCACTAATGTGGGTCGGACCCCATAACCAACGTCCTTTAAACTGGAGGCCATGAACAACGTAGATAATCCACCACCCCCACCCTGGACCCCCACCCCGGACCCCCAGACCTCCGTAGGGGGTCCGTAGCGGCCATCTTTAGTCCTGCCTGGATGGGGTGCGCTTGTTTCTGTAAAACGGTGAGGCTCAGAAAGATGCTTATTATTATTATTATTAGACGTCAACGTTTGACTTATTAGTTTTTGTTTTGTTCAGTGATATATATCCTATGTTTTCTGAAAGAGGCGGCGCACTCTGAAATCTGACTGGAATAGTGATCTGACTGGAAGTGATCTGACTGGAATAGTGATCTGACTGGAAGTGGTCTGACTGGACCAGTGGTCTGACTGGACCAGTGGTCTGACTGGACCAGTGGTCTGACTGGACCAGTGGTCTGACTGGACTAGTGGTCTGACTGGACCAGTGGTCTGACTGGACCAGTGGTCTGACTGGACCAGTGGTCTGACTGGGGATTTGACCGCCCGCTCTTATGTTTGATCAGATGTATAGGGGAGTGATGTATATCTCAGCGTGTTTTCACGGGTGTTGTTGAACGCGGTATGTAAAGAGCGCCCCCCTGGTCGGTTCCTCTGTACTGCACCGAGGAACCGGGGAAGGCGCTCTCTTGTGATTGGTCGACTTTCATGAATGCGTCTGGATTTATTTCCCGACTGAGGAGGAAACCGTAACGGCCGGTTCCTCCGGAGAACCCTCCCCCACAGCGCGGTCACACAGGTTCTGCGGAGGCGGGAGGGGCACCACAATGTGGGTGAGCGGTTCCTGGCAGAAGTCGTCTCCATGGAGACCAGGGTGCACGTGGAAGTCTAAACATGTGGTCTCGCGGTCGGACCTCTACTGACGCAGAGGCCAGTGGGGAGGAGGAGGATTTAAATGAAATGCTTTGTATAACTGGAACCTCCTTTTGTATTATTTTCTATAATTTTTTGATATTGTGGTTGAAATCTTCCTCGTGCCATTGGTTCACCTGATGTCCAACCACCAATAAAAAAAGGGGATTTGGAACACTGCGAGTTGTCCTGCTCTCCTTTCTGCTCTTCAGTCTAACCTCGTCTCTCCTGCGTTCTGAAGTCACAACACTCAGCCCGACCGGCTCCTCGTGGCCGCGGCCGCACACCTCAAACACCCCCCGCCGCGCCCCGGGTGTCGATGGGACAGATGCGTGTCTGTGCACGTGCATGTACACGTGCATACTTTGCCACTGTCTCTGAATGGAGCCTTTGTGCGTAACATTTACTCTGCAGGGAAAACATACGGGGGGGGGGGGGGGGCATGTAATCACGTGCTCGCGCACGTTTGTGTTTCCTAAACCGCTGACATTCCATTTTTTGTCTCCCTCGGCACAATTTCCCCAATAATTGTGTGTTCCCGCCCCTGAAGAGATGAGTCACTGGATATGTGACCCAGATCTTGGGAGGGGAGCAGTGGTTTGTGGGTAATGCATGACGGCTGCTTCTCTCAATCTCCTCTGCCTCCGTGTGCGTAACGGAGCGATCGCTCGCGGGGAGGAGAGGCAGAATATGAAATGGCCGCCGTCTCCACCCACATGAGGACCCCTGTCTCCATGGCAACCCCAGCTGCTGAGGAAAAAAACCTAGAAAGCCCGCAGGCATGAGAGGCGGGTGACCGTGAGATGATGGGAGGGTCTTCATAGAGGGGGCTGCAGGTTGTGATGAGGCAGACCGTCAATGAGGGAGGTGTTCTAGAGGGGGGTGCAGGTTGTGATGAGGCAGATCTCAAGAGGAGTAGTGCTGGGAGGGGGGTCTTTTAGAGAACAGCTCGTCGCTGAGGGAAGGGCAACGTGGCCCTAGTATTTAACATTTAGTATTGTCCCTTTGTCCAGCCAGACAGAGACACAGAAAGAGAGACAAACGGAGAGAGAGAGACAGAGACGGAGAGAGACAGAGACGGAGAGAGAGAGACAGAGACGGAGAGAGAGAGGGACAGAATCTGTGTGGGTGAAGCCAACCCTTCTCCCTAATCTTTCTCCTGCCTTTCAGCGCGTTAGGAGAGCTGCTCTTCCCTCACTGCAAATCTAATCACTGAGCTCCCATCTCTTATCAGCAGCAGTCTGTCACCGGCCCCCCACCGGCCCCCCACCGGCCTGTCAGGTGGTCCTAGAGAGAGATATCACAGTAGATCCTCGTAAAGCAGAGAAAGAAGCAGGAGAGACCGACCGGCGGGGCTGTAGACACTCATTAACACACACACACACACACACACACACTCTGAGGTGGGTGTGTCTACAGGGACCGCAGACACACCCACCTCAGAGTGTGTGTGTCTACAGGGACAGGAGACCCCTGGGGACGCACACAGAGGACTTCAATGTGCACACACGCAGAAACGCACACAAACACACGCTCATGTTCATGCAACAACAACTTCTCAACCACTTATTTCTTTGTGCCAAGATTGTGATGATGTGCGGATGTGTCACTACTATGAATGATTTGGCAGCAACGACAAAGTGTCCGGGCAACAGGAACCTGACGAGGTCTGGTCCAGAGAGGGCCGGGTCCCCCCTCTGGATAAACCCATTCAGAACACAGAGCCACCCCACCAAGCCCCGCCCCCACCAAGCCCCTGCCCACACCAAGCCCCTCCCACCACCAGCCCCCCACCAAGCCTCCACTCCCACACCAAGCCCCTCCCACACCAAGCCCCTCCCCCACAGCGCGTGGACAGAGGTGCGCCCCCTCGAGCCACGGGGCGCACTCTGCCGTCCTGATGTTGTGCTAACTGCACACCCTGACGGGGGAGGAGGTCGTGGGGCGATAAGACCCCCCCCCGCATCGTTTAATCAGGAGGACTCGTTAGGAGGATAACCAATCAACCAATCACCCTGCAGCATGTGAGCCCGGGAGGAGGAGGAGACGAAGCATCAGGAGAACGCTCAGCATGGGGGACCCCCCCAGAGGCTAGGGGTCTAGGGGTCCCCACCAGACAGCTGAGGGGGGGAGGAACACGAGGGGTCCAATAACAGAACGGCCGGGGGGCGCAGCTGAGAGGAAGAGCTCCAGGATCCACTTACTATGGACGGATCACAACACCACCCGACAGTTCACTACACCACCACCCGACAGTTCACTACACCACCACCCAACAGTTCACTACACCACCACCCGACAGTTCACTACACCAGACAGAGTTCACTACACCACCCGACAGTTCACTACAACACCACCCAGAGTTCACTACACACCACCCAGACAGTTCACTACACCACCACCCAGACAGAGTTCACTACAACACCACCCAGACAGAGTTCACTACACCACCCGACAGTTCACTACACCACCACCCGACAGTTCACTACACCACCACCCAGAGTTCACTACAACACCACCCGACATTTCACTACACCACCACCCAGAGTTCACTACAACACCACCCGACAGTTCACTACACCACCACCCAGAGTTCACTACAACACCACCCAGACAGAGTTCACTACACCACCACCCAGACAGTTCACTACACCACCACCCGACAGTTCACTACACCACCACCCCGAGAGTTCACTACACCACCACCCAGAGTTCACTACACCACCACCCAGACAGAGTTCACTACAACACCACCCAGAGTTCACTACAACACCACCCGACAGTTCACTACACCACCACCCAGACAGTGTTTTACTCCACCACCACCCAGACAGTTCACTACACCACCACCCGACAGTTCACTTACACCACCACCCAGAGTTTCACTACCACACCACCCGACAGTTCACTACCACCACCCACGCAGACAGAGTTCACTAAAAACACACCCACCAGATTCACTACAACACCACCCGACAGTTCACTACACCACCACCCCAGACAGTTCACTAAACCCACCACCCCAGACAGAGTTCACTACAACACCACCCAGACAGAGTTCACTACAACACCACCCGACAGTTCACTACACCACCACCCAGAGTTCACTACAACACCACCCGACATTTCACTACACCACACCCAGAGATTCACTACAACACCACCGACAGTTCACTACACCACCACCCAGAGGTTCACTACAACACCACCCAGGACAGAGTTCACTACACCACCACCCAGACAGTTCACTACACCACCACCCGACAGTTCACTACACCACCACCCGACAGTTCACTACACCACCACCCAGAGTTCACTACACCACCACCCGACAGTTCACTACACCACCACCCAGACAGAGTTCACTACAACACCACCCAGAGTTCACTACAACACCACCCGACAGTTCACTACACCACCACCCAGACAGTTCACTACACCACCACCCAGACAGTTCACTACACCACCACCCAGACAGAGTTCACTACACCACCACCCGACAGTTCACTACAACACCACCCAGACAGTTCACTACACCACCACCCGACAGTTCACTACACCACCACCTAGACAGAGTTCACTACACCACCACCCAGAGTTCACTACACCACCACCCGACAGTTCACTACACCACCACCCGCCAGTTCACTACACCACCACCCAGACAGAGTTCACTACACCACCACCCAGACAGGGTTCACCACACCACCCATACATAGTTCACCACATCACCCACAGGTTCTCCACACCACCCAGGTTCTCCACACCACCCATACAGGGTTCTCCACACCACCCAAGACAGAGTTCACCACACCACCCATACAGAGTTCTCCACACCACCCACAGGTTCACATGAGCCTCCACCTGTGGACCCAGGCCGAGGGTGGGGGCTGGGATTCTCCACCCCCAGCCCCGGGCCAGAGAGCCCTCCTCTACTGTGATTGGTGGACATCCTGGGGGCTGTGAGGGACGCAGCGCTGGGCCGTATGGCCGAAAATATATTAGCACCATTATTTTTTCGTAATTGATCGATATCGATATTAATCACGATATATAATATAAAATATATATTTTTTGACAGGTGAAAGACATAACATTAGGTGAGGGACATGACAATAAGTGTTCACATATAAGACAGAACGGACGAGACAAAAACATCCAGGAGGTCGTTGCATATTTTTACATTGTTGTTGCTGTTTTGGAACAGCCCCGCTCGCGCTGCTGACAGCTGCGGTAGGACGGCGGGCAACACTTGTTTTTGTGCGCATTTTCATACTTTCTGTGTAGTCGCTGGGATGGTATGTTTCTTTCCTTACGCGGTGCTGGAACGGGCTCAAACGCGCACCAGGAAATGGGCGTGTACTTAGACAAAGTACCGCAAAACTGCCATCTGACTATTGTGTTTATTTCTCCATTTAGGTAAATATCTATATCAGACCTTTTATTTATTTATTTTATTTTTTAAACTTTTTATTACATATATATATATCGAGCATTTATGTCTAATGCTTATCGTCGTAATCGACGTGAGTTTTATCGTGATTAATAATCGTAATCGAGTTATGGCCCAGCCCTAGTGGGACGTGTGTCTGCGGGGCTGTGATCGTCTAACCCCGGAGAGGACACTGGAACCAGCCAGATGAAGCAGCGAGACGAGGTTCTTTTTTCAAGGTGCTTTAATGGGAGATCCAGTCTCCTTCCTGTCAACAGCACAACATACAAAACCTCCTCAGGAACCGTTAGAAAACAGGGTGCTCCTGGAGCACGACGCAGAACGGCCGCACCTCCTCAGGAACCGTTAGAAAACAGGGTGCTCCTGGAGCACGACGCAGAACGGCCGCACCTCTGTCTGCAAAAATAGATTTATTCACCTCGGGTAGACTCAGCTCGGGGTACAACAGTACAAAGGAAACGGCTACGGGACCCCTGGAACGGGGGACCCCTGGAACGGGGGGCCGGCGCAAGGCAAGGGTGTGTGTGTGTGTGTGTGTGTGTGTGTGTGTGTGTGTGTGTGTGTGTCCCAGTCTCCCACCACTAGTAAAGTCTCGGGCCCGGCCCCCCGGTCAGAAGCGCTGCCTGAAGAAGGGGGGGGGGCCGTAGTGCATGGGCAGGTCCATCATGTCCAGGTTGTGATTGACAGGCGGGGGCAGGTTGTTGAGGGGGGGCAGGTGGGGCAGCGGGGGGACGTAGGGGCCCGGGGCCATCCCGGGGGCCGCCATGATCTGGTAGATCCTGTGAGCCAGCTGGCCGGGCAGCGGGGGGCCCAAGGGGGGGGCGTGCACCACCGGGGGGGGCGGCTGGACCCCCAGGCGGGGGGGCCGTTGGGGGGGGGCCGGGTTCTGCAGCGGAGGGGCGACGCGGGGCCGCTTGGAGACGGTGATCGCCTCGGGAGGGGGCCCCAGTCGCTTACCTGAGAGGGGGACAGACAGACAGGTTAGTGGTCCTCCGTCACCAGGGGACCCCTGGTGGCTGGTGCCCAACACGCCCCCCCCCTCACCGCTGCTCTGCTTGTTGAGCTCTGCCTCGCCCTCCTTCTGGATCTCCTGGATGATGCGCTCGTCATCTTGCTGCACACACACACACACACACACACACACACACACACACACACACTTCGTTAACACAAATTAAATGTCTGTGTCTGTGTCTGTCTGTGTCTGCGTGTGTGTGTCTGTGTGTGTGTCGTGTCTGTGTCATGTCATGGTGCTGCTCGTGTGTCGTGTCTTGTGTGTGTCGTGTTCTGTCTGTCTCTCTGTTGTGTGTGTGTCTGTGCTGCGCTGTGTGTGGTGTCTGTGTGTCTGTCTCTGTGTGTGTCTGTCTGTTGTCTCTCTGTGTGTGTGTCTGCTGTGTGTCTTGTTGCTGTGTTCGGTCTGTGTCTGTCTCTCCGTCGTTCCTCTGGTGTGTGTGTGTCTGTTTGTCTGTGTGTGTCTGTCTGTCTGTCTCTCTGTGTGTGTGTGTCTGTGTGCGGTGTGTGTGTGTGTGGTGTGTGGTGGTGCTTGTCTGTGGTTCTCTGTTGTGTTGTCTGCCTGTGTGTGTGTCTGTGTGTGTGTGTGTCTGTCTGTGTGTGGTGTGTGTCTGTCTGTGTCTCTGTGTGTGTGTCTGTGTGTGTGTCTGTCTGTGTGTGTGTGTCTGTCTGTCTCTCTGTGTGCGTGTGTGTGCGTGTGTGTGTGTGTGTGTCTGTCTGTGTGTGTGTCTGTCTGTGTCTCTGTGTGTGTGTCTGTGTGTCTGTCTGTGTGTGTGCGCGTGTGTGTGTGTCTGTCTGTGTGTGTGTTACCGTGGGGTCCGTCCAGAGGGAACACCTGCGGCAGTGGCGGCAGGGCGCCCCCGGGGAGCGGGCGTGCTGACAGAAGTGGTTGTAGCCCGTGATTGGCTCCCGGCACAGGTAGCACATGAACCTGCTGCAGCGGCACGCCATGCGGTTACAGCCCTCGGCCTTCACCAGCCCCAGGCCGCACCCCGCGCACTGCCGCACCCGGGCCGCCGTCATCCGCTCCTCGCTGGGGACCACAGGCGCGTTAGGGGGACCAGAGGCGCGTTAGGGGGACCAGAGGCGCGTTAGGGGGACCAGAGGCGCGTTAGGGGGACCAGAGGCGCGTTAGGGGGACCAGAGGCGCGTTAGGGGGGAAACACAGGCGCGTCATAGGGGGCACCAGAGGCGCGTTAGCGGGGGGACCAGAAGGACCGTATAGGGGGACCAGAGGCACGTTACGGGGACCAGAGGCACGTTATGGGGAAAACAGGCGGTCGTTAGGGGACCAGAGGCGCGTTAGGGGGACCAGGGCACGGTAGTGGGGACCACAGGCGGCCGTTTAGCGGGCACCACAGGCGCGTTAGGGGGGACCACAAGCAGGCGGACACATGCGCGTAACCAAAGGCGGACCACAGGCGCGTTATGGGGACCACAGGCGGCAAGTTATAGGGGACCACAGGCGCGTTAGGGGGACCACAGGCGCGTCGTAGAGGGACCACAGGCGCGTTAGGGGACCACAGGCGCGTTAGGGTGGACAGCAAGGCGCGTTAGGGGACCAACAGGCGCGTTAGGGGACCAGAGGCGCGTAGAGTGTGGACGGTCGGACCAGAGGCGCGTTAGGGGGTCTGGACCAGAGGCGCCGTTAGGGGGACCACGCAGAGGCGCGTCGTTAGGGGACCAGAGGCGCGTTAGGGGGACCAGAGGCGCGTTAGGGGGACCAGAGGCGCGTTAGGGGGACCAGAGACGCGTTAGGGGGTCTGGACCAGAGACGCGTTAGGGGGTCTGGACCAGAGCGCGCGTTAGGGGGTCTGGACCAGAGGCGCGTTAGGGGGTCTGGACCAGAGGCGCGTTAGGGGGTCTGGACCAGAGGCGCGTTAGGGGGTCTGGACCAGAGGCGCGTTAGGGGGTCTGGACCAGAGGCGCGTTAGGGGGTCTGGACCAGAGGCGCGTTAGGGGGTCTGGACCAGAGGCGCGTGTAAGGGGTCTGGAGCCAGAGACGCGTTTAGGGGGGTCTGGGCCAGAAGGCGCGATAGGGGGGACCAGAAGCGCGTGTTAGGGGGACCAGAGGCGCGTTAGGGGGACCAGAGGCGCGTTAGGGGGACCAGAGGCGCGTTAGGGGGTCTGGACCAGAGGCGCGTTAGGGGGACCAGAGGCGCGTTAGGGGGACCAGAGGCGCGTTAGGGGGACCAGAGGCGCGTTAGGGGGACCAGAGGCGCGTTAGGGGGACCAGAGGCGCGTTAGGGGGACCAGAGGCGCGTTAGGGGGACCAGAGGCGCGTTAGGGGGACCAGAGGCCCGTTAGGGGGACCAGAGGCCCGTTAGGGGGACCAGAGGCCCGTTAGGGGGACCAGAGGCGCGTTAGGGGGACCAGAGGCGCGTTAGGGGGACCAGAGGCGCGTTAGGGGGACCAGAGGCGCGTTAGGGGGACCAGAGGCGCGTTAGGGGGACCAGAGGCGCGTTAGGGGGTCTGGACCAGAGGCGCGTTAGGGGGTCTGGACCAGAGGGCTGCGAGCTGTCCCGAGGCCTGGGCTGAACCCTGCTGAGAGGCAGGAAGTGGATCTCTTCCACTTCCTGTCTCTCAGCACCAGGAAGTGAGAAGACCAGCGGACGCGTTAGGGGGTCTGGACCAGAGGCGCTTTAGGGGGACCAGAGGCGCGTTAGGGGGTCTGGACCAGAGGCGCGTTAGGGGGACCAGAGGCACGTTAGGGGGACCAGAGGCGCGTTAGGGGGACCAGAGGCGCGTTAGGGGGACCAGAGGCGCGTGTTAGGGGGACCAGAGGCGCGGTTAGGGGACCAGAGAGGCGCGTTAGGGGGACCAGAGGCAGCGGTACGTGGAGACCAGAGGCGCGTATTAGGGGGACCAGAGGCGCGTTAGGGGGACCAGAGGCGCCGCGGTTAGGGGGACCAGAGGCGCGTTAAGGGGTCTGGACCAGAGCGCGTTAAGGGGTCTGGACCAGAAGGCTGGCGAGCTGTCCCGAGGCCTGGGCTGAACCCTGTCTGAGAGGACAGGAAGTGGATCTCTTCCACTTCCTGCCTCTCAGCACCAGGAAGTGAGGAAGACAGCGGACCGCTCACAACAGGAACGCCGGCCGCCGCGCCGCGGGATGCAGGAAAGCAGCCGGCAGCTCTGTTTCCTGGCCGCGCCCGTTGTCCGGGAAACGAAGAGAGTTCACAATAAAGGAGGGGGGGGACACACAGCAGAGTGGGGGTCAACAGGTAGCGGGGTGGGTGCGTGTGTGTGTGCGTGCGTCTTACAACAGCACCCTCATACGGATCTCGTCCCTCTCCAGGACCTGGTCACATGTCTTCCCCACATGTTGTTTCCACTGAACATGGCACTTCCTACAGCTCTCCTACACACACAGAGACACACACACACACACACACACACACACACACACACACACACACACACACACACACACACGATTCATTAAATAGGGCAGGGTTAGTGTGAGGAGACCAGTAACCTGGTAACCCTGCAGCCTGTCTGCGGTGCTGCAGGATACACCACGCTCCCGTCTGGGTGTGGCTCTCAGCGCTCACTGCAGAGAGCAACCGGGGCGCTCCGTTGCCTAGTAACAGGCAACTCTCATCCTGGTGCCGTCAACTGCCCCCCCCCCCCCAAAATCCTGTGAAGGACATTCTGGGTCAGACAGTTTAACACACACACACACACACACACACACACACACACACACACACAAACCACACACACACACACCACACACACACACACACACACACACACACAACACACACACACACACCCACACACCACACACCACACACTTCCTTAGAGCAGTGTCTGAGGGCGTGTGGCGGTTCTGGGGCCGCCCCCCCACTCTCCGCCTGCTAAACCTTAGCCAAGGGGCGCCGCCATGAATATTTGAGGCGCTCATCCAGTATTGACTACGGTGGCTCCATCATCCATGTAACCATGGAAACCTGCTGACCTCGGCAAGAAGTGCCATGGAGCCGCTCTCCTTTTCTTCTTCCTCAGGAACAGCACGCCACCGTCCCCCCACCCCACATGAACTGGTCAACCGGCCCCCCCTCAGAGCACTGGGGTCCCGGCGGTACACAAGGGGAGAGAACAGCGTGGCTGAGGTCGCCCCCTGCTGGCATGGTCCGTAGACAACAACCACGGAAGGTATAAACTCCCCCCGCTATGAGAACCCCCTACCCCCCGCTATGAGAAACCCCTAACCCCCCGCTATGAGAACCCCTAGCCCCGCTATTGAGAACCCCCTACCCCCCGCTATTGAGAACCCCCTACCCCCGCTATTGAGACACCCTACCCCCGCTATTGAGAACCCCCTCACCCCCCGCTATGAGAACCCCCTTACCCCCGCTTATGAGAAACCCCCTCCATACAGTTTACTGCTCTAACATTGCTAGATAAACCCACATCGCCACCGGTGTTTACTGTATGCCCATCCCACTTCCCTGGAAATCTCCATGACACACGACGCTTCCTGTTTTCCTCCACCCTGCCTGCCCCCCCAACAACCCTTGTTTCCTCCACCCTGCGCTGCCCCCCACCCCCTGTGGTCCTCCACCCTGCCTGCCCCCCCACCCCGTTTCCTCCACCCTGCCTGCCCCCCCACCCCGTTTCCTCCCTCTCCCCATCACTTCTGCAGCAGCCCTTATATGGCAGCACAGGACCGGAGCAGCCGTTCTGATTGGAGGCTGCAGTGAGTGCATTGTGTGTGTGTGTGCACATTTGTGTGTGTGTGTGCAGCATGGTCACCTCCTACAGAGGAGAAAAGTCAGCGCTATCAAATGAAGGCGTAGTCAACAAGAGGGGTCAGAAACAGGCAGGCGCTGGGCCGAGAGGGCGAGGAAGAAAGAGAGAAAGAAGAGAAAAGAATGTGAAATGATGGACGGTGCGCGTTCGTACAGACCGGCGGTTTCAGACGGCCAGCGTGGCGGGGTACAGACGGCCAGCGTGGCAGCGAGCATGGGTTTCAGACCGGGCAGCGGTGGGGTTCAGACCAGCAGAGCGTGGCCAGCAGAGTGTGGGGGTTCAGAGGGTGGGAGTTCAGAGTGGGGGGGTCCAGACGGCAGCGTGGCCAGCAGAGCGTGGGGGTTCAGACCAGCAGAGCGTGGCCAGCAGAGTGTGGGGGTTCAGAGAGGTGGTGAGTTTCAGAGTGGGGGGTTCAGCACAGGCAGCGTGGCCAGCAGAAGCTGGGGGTTCAGACCCGGGCAGCAGTGTGGGGTTCAGACCGCGACAGCGCGGGGGGTTCAGACCGGCAGAGTGTGGGGTTCAGACGGGCAGCGTGGCAGCAGAAGCGTCCGGCGCGTTCAGAACCGCAGAGGAGCGCGGCGGGGGTTCAGACCAGCAAGAGTGTGGGGTGTCAGACGGGGCCAGCGTGGCCAGCAGAGCGTGGGGGTTCAGACGGGCAGAAGTTGTGGGGGGTCAGACGGGCAGGCGTGGCCAGCAGAGCAGCGTGGGGGTTCAGACCGGCAGATGTGCTGGGGGTTCAGACCGGCAGCGTGGCCAGCAGAGCGTAGGGGGATCCAGACCGGCAGATTGTGTGGGGTTTCAAGACGGGCAGCCAGTTGGCAAGGCAAGAGCGTGGGGGTTCAGACAGCAGATTGTGGGGGTTCAGGACGCGCAGCGTGGCAAGCAGAGTCGTGGGGTTCAGAACCAGGCAGAGCGTGGTGGGCTCCCAATGGCAGACACTTAAGCCTTTTGCAGC
>OLKM01003164.1:22350-42458 GCA_900291075.1 Melanogrammus aeglefinus | reverse complement strand
GCTTGTGATTCCACAAGCTGTATGCCCTTGGAAATAGTTAGGAATTGAAAACCCGATACGAGGCTTTTGAGTTTGTTTTTATTAAAGTGCTATCATAACCTGCCACTTTAAAACAAGCATTTACCGAACAACGCATGTCGTGCCTTCAAAGAGGAGTACTAGAAGTAACCTGTGTGTTTTGAGAAGTGAAACACGCAAAAAAAACTAGAAGATTGTATTAGCGTTGTTAGTATGCTAAGTCCCTCCCGTATTAGTCAACTGGGATTTCCCAAATACACAATACCTACAGGATACACAAGAGACTACACCCCATTTGCACAACATTTGCAGTGATATATAGCAGACATTGAACGTGAAAGAAAAGCTTCTAGTGTGGCAAATGTCCAAGATATTTTTGTCTAGCCTCACCCTCTACCATAAGCAGTGAACTATTTGAGAAATCTATATAACTCTTAAAGTTCAATTTTGCTCCAGAGACTATGCTTCTATTAAACAGAGGTTAAAAATGTTGGGTCTTTCCATCTCATCTGCTGAAAATAATACGCATAGGGCACATGATCCTTCCAACAGGTGTGGGAATATTGTTAACTTATGCCCTGGTGTTAATATCTAACTAATCTCCCAGAATACATCAAATAACACAACTTGAAATAAAGACACACATTAAAAAAGACTTCTAATTTAAAACATTAATATACTCTCACTGGCGTTAGAAAAACACATATTGTGAAGACGCGCACACAATGCATTTAGCTCGTTAGGAAGTTAAATACTATTGATCGGTCCATGCATTTGTGTACACACCACAGTACTATGGCCCTATTTAACCCAGGAAGGCAAATCATCATAACCCTCTTAAAAAGCTCAATGGGACTTTCACAAAGCCGTTTATGACTAAAAACATGCCTGTCCTTGGCTGTGAGGAGAAATAATCAAGTGGAAGTAGTGCTTGTGGACCCGTTTCGCCGATACAAACCTTACTCCGCATGGAGTTTGCAGACTGCCCGTTTTTCTGAACCTGCAAAAAGCTGTTCAGTGTCTGATTTAAGGCGTGCCCCGGTCGTAGCACATGCCACAAAGTGCCCTGCTTTTATTGGCTGTTTAGTTTACTTTCGAACGTGGAATCACTAAAACTAATATAATACTTTTAAACTGTCGTGCTTCCTTTTTAATAAACAGCCTGGTCAGAGAGGGAGGGTGCAGAACCGATTTGTACATCATGAACCATTTTTCACCTGCACATGACCACACTTGTGAACACGGCTACAGCAGTCTGCAGATCTATTAAGTGGTCTCGTTAGCTGTAAACACTCCACTTCATTTAAATAGAGCGGTTGACAGTTCTCCGTTGCATACCTAAGGTTATCATGAGGTTCTACCTCAGCTAGAGAAAACTTGAAAAAAAGGATAGTAATCTACAGAGGAAAAAGAGATTGTAAATAGCATAACAAAAAGAAGAGCTAGGAGAGGGTAAGTTTTCCTGTTGCATAGTTGTTGGTGAAGTGCCGCTCTGGTGCTGAGTATTGTTTGAGTGCGTATCTGGTGGACAGGGAGTGAGTGGCCAGTATACTGCACGAAGGCAGGAATGCCTACACAGGCAGGAGGACCGAAGCGCTCAGGTTCTAGTCGTTGCTGCTGTCTCGCACAAAGCGCAGAAGGTGAACTCCGGAACCCAAGGAGATCCAAGTCGCCGCGTCAATCAGTGGGGTGGAAGTGGAGGCTCCAGATAGAAACCAATGCATTGACAACCTTGGTTCCAAACCTTTTTCGGCCCATGCCTTGATTCTTTCCATCTTTTTTCTGCACTGTAGCTAAAACAGGGTTCAAATGCTACCATTTTACTTTTTCTGCCCAAATTGGTCTTCTTTTTCAAAAGTGCAACATCTGTCCACATAAATATGTTCTTGTGTAACATAATAATATAGGTATATAATTACGAGCACTCACTTTGCATTCTTAAGAGATCCACGTTCCCTTGGGGCATCCTGAAATCTTCTCTTTGCTTCCAAAGTAAGATTCTTATGTCGAACCGTTGAATATACCCCCCGGGGCCTAAGTCTCCCTGTCCCATCAGTACATCAATTACAAAAACAATTCATGCTTTGGGTTTACCTATTCGGATCAGCATGCCACGAGAAGGTTTCAATGTCTAAAGACCACGACGGCCACTGCCTCGCGTTTATCTCTCTTGGATCCACGAACAAGTGAGGTGTTTGGGAGTTCCATTAGGTTAAAGTGTGACAGTTTACCGTTCCGCGAGCGACTGAATGAGGAGAATCCAACGATAAGCCTTTTTAAATTATAGGCGCATTAGATAAGCGAAAATGGACAAAACCTGAGCATCAGCATCAAAACACATTGTGTTGTACATGAACCTCTACTTGATACTATATATACTTCTTTCTTCCTTATATCCTATGTGGTGAATGTTTCGTGTTGTGAACACACATTACATCAACAGATAAATACACTTAAGAAAAAAAATAAACGTGAAAAAAATATGTTTCCTCGCAAAAAGACGAGGCCTAGAACTGCCATCATGCACTTCCCTTATTAAAACCCAGGATTGGATTTGTCTTGTATATAAGGATATATCAATGCAGGACGTGTTCCGCATTAAAGTCTTGAATAGAGAGAGGGCATGAATTAAGAAAAATAACATACATTTTGCACTCATTTGTGTTCCTTGGTAAAGCTCCGATTTTTGTTTATGAAGTAAAGCCAAAGGGTGTCATCAACATTAATAAAAAACCTTTCAGTGTAAAAATAATGGGATTGCTACATAGGCAAGTGGTTGTAAGTTATCGCATATTTTATATAAATAAACATTGCGAAACGATGACTTGCCTCTAAAATTGCTAGTATTATATGTGAGTTATCTTTTTATTAGTATATAAGTTATTCACTGGGAGTCTGCGTATGCTTGATGCATACATAAAATGCGCTACATAAATCAAATATGCCTGAGTTAAATACAATAACAACTTGTACTTAGAGGATAACCTATCAAGGAACTGAGACTACAAGCGTAGATCATGTAAAGATCTGAATAGGTTCAAAATCTAATAGAGCAACATTCTGTGGATGTCCGTCATCTAGTTAGCGTTTGATGCCTGAGGTCGGCCTAAAGCCAAAATGCGTCTGGTCATTAAAGAGTGTTTAATGTAGCGTTTAATGTTACATTAGAGTTAGTCTGAACATCTTTGAAAAACTATAGCGAGAGAGAGATGTGAATTATATTTATTTGTTCAATTGTAAATCTTAAACATAAAGTTAAGATTGTTAATTGGGGCAGGAGTAGGTAAGGTTAAGTTAGCGTTACGATATGGATGAATCAGAATCCATTTTAACTGAAACACAAAAAAAATGTATACATGTATTCTAGCACACTACAATTGTTCCACTCTGCGCTAAGCTCATTGAGCTGTAAGCCATCGTATAATAAACATTTGAAATGCACCATGGACAGAGAATCTATGGTGGGCACTTTATCGGTGGCATCGCAGTAGCTCAATAATTCACAACAGCCTGGCCCCGGAAAAAAAAAAGAAGAGAAACTGTGTCAAGCCCCTGGGAAGAAACACCCGATCGCATGATGAGGTGAGAAATAATAGGGCGTAAAGTGCGAATATAACAAAAGCCTCCTCCTACACCTGACACCATTGCCAAACGCCCAACTGTCATCTTTATAAGTGGGCTCTGATATGTTGCACTTAAGAGCCGCGGTGAATCTTTAATGCTCCACAACCAATTAAGTTGGGCCAATTGTCTTTTGAATTATTGAGTCAAAAATGTAAAAAACCTATATCACTTATTCATAGAGTGGACGTCGGTAGTGTTTCATACTTTGTGGGTGGGTGTTTCTCGAGAAGGGAGGGGGACAGTACGTAAAGTGTAACCTTTGGTTGTTTATTATTAATTCATCTGTATTGATGAACCAATGTCTCTTTTCATCGGTTTAGCGGTTGGTGTGGAGTCGGATCCTTGCAAGCATGGCCAACTCGTTGAGTTAGTGACGTTTCTGGCCCGGGACAATGGGGACACGCTGTGCCTTCCATAACAGATAATCCCCTGGACGCAAAAGTCACCTGTCTCAGGTGTATCGACACAGAATGTCAGCTGAAACATAATCGCTGTGATGTACCTTGCGAAAAAAAAATGTTTCTTTATCTTTTGTTCTTCTTGACAGGACTCAACACTTCCTGCAGCCTTCTTGACAGGTAACGAATATTTTTTCCTACCTCTGTGTTCTGCTGTGTGGAAATTAAATCATGCAACTGGGGATTTGATGACCTGTAATATTCGTTTTAACCAGAGTCATTAATATCCATAGTATCTTGTGACTAATCCCATCTCTGGCACAAAGAAGGGACAGGACATGGGTATTCTGTGTCCATCAGCTCATATGAAACATCCTTCCTATCTTCAAAGAGATGGACACTTTCAACCACACTTTCGTGGGTGGACAGTCAGCATTGTTGAACCATATTTAAATTCAAGATCAGAAAGTTTATCTTACACATATAGACCTAACAGACTTTGTTCAGGGCAATAACGGGTAACCTCATCTGATTTTATTGATTCAACTTGATCTTTTCAGTTCTCAAAGTGTGGACATAATGACATCTTCCATCACATTACGATAGGTAAACATAATTCCCCTCCACGTTCTCATAGCTGCACCAATGTTCCCAGCCAGAGAGAAGCACCACTGTAGAGTGTAGTGTCTTGCGTGTCCGACAGTGTCTGATTATATCCACCGGCAGCAGCCTATCACCTGTGAAAAAGGGCTGGCCCACTTGAGGCCTTTCCAGTGCTGTGTGGATGAACGACAGGTAGGTGAATATTTGATGAGGGACTTCTGGCAATCCAGAGATTGGTCCCTAAGTGTCTGATGTGGAGAACAGCCAACCCAAGTCCCCAGCTATTGTCCTCCACCCGCCATCCCCACCTCTATACGTGTGTGTGCGCACACACACACACACACACCACCCACACACACACACACACACACACACACACACACACACACACACACACACACACACACACACACACACACACACACACACACACACACACACACACACACACACACACACACACACACACACACACACACACACACACGCAAAAACCTTGTCAGGCAATGCTATTCATAGACTTAAAGGATCCGGTTCAGCAGTCTGTCTCTGAGAGTTTGACTCGAGGATGAAACAATGGAGTCAGGGTAAACAAAAGGTGTGCAGACCTTTTCATCTCCATCATCAGGTGAGGTGGCTCCCAGATGGGTTTAAACAAACAAAAGCGCGTCCACAATTCAGATTAATAATCCAGTGTTTTACTAAAGTAACGTGCCTTATTATTAACAAGTTGCTATTTTGGAGTAGGAAAGTGACAGTTGGCTCACTGTCGTCAGTAACTGCTTTGCCATTCTGAAAAGATGAATCACTGAGCTGTTTTGTATGTTTAAGCAGTTCAGCCGTTGATAGCTATGCTTACAAATGTGATGAAGGGCCTTTCCAGATCGTCTGGCTTCCACTTTTGAAAAGAAAGCAGGAAAAACATTTCACTCACAGTGAGGGATAACGGCGAAGATACGCCAACACAATTAACAACCTTTGAGTCATGCCAATATGGGTTTGGGCATGCAGTAATTTAATGTGTGGTATGCTCTACTACAAAGAACCGCTCATGAGGCATTTTCTGGAGCATTCAGATAGGAGAACAACCTGCTAATTGAAGTGTATTGTTCTTAGTGGAGTGTCTCTAAGCAGTACTCCCCTTAATTATGAAACCATTATATATTGCAGGGCTCTGTGACGAGAGTAATGCGGGATCGGCTTGTATGTCCTGGAGTTAGGAAACTGATGTCAGCTCCCTCATGTTTGGGTTCTAAGTTTGCCTGATATTCAGCGTTTTACCTACCAAACCTGTTTTTTTTAATGCGCTGTTGAGCTCTTTGTTTTTCAACGGCGCCATTTGTATACAGTTGTTCCACGCTCACTGTCTAGATGCTATTTGCACAGGTGTACACTTTAATGATGTAGTAAAAACGGTACTTGAGCATAGGTCAGTTATGATTATCCCCTGTTTGCCTGTGCACTTAGCATTAAACAATACAGCTATCAATATAACTATTTCTTTGAGATGCTTTTATTTAAAGCTAGACTCATTGGCCCCCAAAGTACACCTTATAGAAAAAACACGATTGATTTATCGAAATCTTGCTTTCCTAATGTTCTATCACCTAAGGGAGGCCATTGAGTAAAACCTGCCCTAGCAGCAGAAGGAACTCGTCTGCATGAAGCCAAAAAGGCTGTTAGCATGAGATCAGAGGCGAGTTTAAGAGGCCTCGTTGAAGGATGCAGCTCCCTTTGGCCTGACAGTAGAGCACAAGACACTGTCCCCTCAGGGGGGGGGACGCTGCATTGTTCAACGATAACCTTGTTGCTAAGGATTAAAGTTGAACAAACAAAAACCGACGTGCCAGCCTAAGTGTTCTGATCCATGCAGCATTCGTCTTTGTCCAGACCGGCTTGCAAATTGTCAACAAGTATTTTTTCGTTAACAGAGGGACAATATTGATTATGGCTACCGCTGTGCTAGTGCAGGGTTAATACGCGGCGTTGGCTATTGGGCTTGCCCTGGGATGGAGATGGAGTATTTCTGTATCACACATCCTGCAGGTGTGTCCCTCCCTGGCTCACCGTGAAGCTGTGGGATTTAGCAAAGAGCTTAGAGGTGAGCTTTCTTTATGGCATCGTTGGCCGCATTCCCATGTGAATCAACAACGGCCAGACCGCCTCTCTCCTTTTTATGACTGTCAGGCCATCAGTGAGGGATCTATTTTGTGTGTTGGCATGTTGGAGAGAAACATTGAAACTGATCCTCTTCTGGTTCCTCCTACGATTTTTTCTTCTGGTGTCTTAATCCAAAGACTGTCCCTAACCAGGCCCATCTGGCGTACATACACACACGTGCTACGCGTACAGGCGCGCACACACAGCCACACAAATTCTTCTTGTGCATTAACTGGCAATTGGCTCCTCTGCTTTTCGTATGCAATTTAATTAGTCTCCATAACATGTACTCTTAATTATTACAATAACTACAGGACCGCAGGCTCAAATCAGTGGATTAACATAACAAGCAGATGACATTTATAGAGCAGATCGGCTTGCAGAATATCGTGATGAAGATATTGAGCGGTGCGAATAATGACTGGATTTCTTTTCGACTATTGCATTCAGCATGTATGAAGGAGTACTCACTTGGGATGCAGGTTTCGGGGCAGTTTTCACATTTCAACACAACCTCCACAAAGGGCTGGCCCTTCACCTAGCATATTCTTAGACTACTCAATTGGCATTGATCGTATCATATCATTTTCACAAGAGCTTTTCTAACAAGACCTGCAACTGATACCGATCACCGGTGACATGAGAACCAATGAATGGTCATATGCAAACCACGCGCACAGCGATGCATAAATCTGTATTTGGTCCTCAGAGAAAAGTGTTATAATCGTTCCCTAGTAAAGTCTTCCACCTCTTCACAGGAGCCACATGAGCGGAGACGCTTGCCTCTTCCTCCACGGCGCTGGAGCAACACCACCCGGACAACACAAACATGGGCCGGCGTATCACGCCTCCAGCCGCTGACACATCTGCTGGGCGGCCTGTTTATTTAAACCTTTCTGCCGGGGCCCGCTGGGGCCACACGGAGCCTCGTCTGGGGCCTCCCAAGCTTGTTTGAGAATCCATTCACACCTGGGCATTAAATTACTGACACTAATGTTACTAGTAATGTTTGGACCGGCTCCCACACATCTGAACCTGCAGAGACCGACTGGGTGTTTGGGGAATCGCCCAAAGGCTGGGGAAGAGGGAGAACCGGCCGTGAAGGACTGATTCAGACATTCTGGTGGAATGTGCACCAAATTGACAACGTGTTATTCCTGGTCCTCTTGTGATGCCAATGTCTCCTGGATATTTGAGGAATCCCAATGTGGGGTTGCGACGGCATGTTGTTGGTAAAGAGGATAGAGCCTGAGATCAGAGTCCTGTTGAAGAGGTTTTAAAGCATTCCAGTCAGAGTGTCCCTGTGGACGGACTGTACAGAGACACTGTCCCCTCAGGGGTGGGGCCGAGGGAAGGCTGGGTGGGACGACACATTGTTCAACTGTTAACTGGTTGCTAAGGACTCCTCTGTGGCTTTTGAACTTGAGAGGTTTGCAGGCATGAACACCTGTGCAGGTGCCCCCACCTCACCCCCCAGCCCTCTCGCCTGGATACCTTTCACCTTGACTCCCTCTGAAGCACTCAGCGACAGGCCCAGAAGAAAAGAGCCGAGCGTCAAGACATGCAAGTATCCGAGAGACGTCTCCCGGGCTGTCAGCCCTGGGGTCAGGGGTCGGAGGTCAGCGCGAGTAGGGGGGGTATGTCAGGTGTTTAAGTGGAGCAGACAGGCCTATCGAGGGCTTGTTAACTGCTTACCTGGTGACCCTCTGACTTGCAGCCAGGTGGGAACACAAAGCCAGGAAGCTTTACTCTGGATTCATGCAAACACGGCACAGAGGAAGAGCAGGGCTGAACCATTGCTGGAAGGGTGAAGGTGCTGTTGTTTTGGCTGTCTCTGGATATGCCCCAAAGGGGGATTCAGTTTGGCAAAGAGGACAAACAAGGAAATGGAGCGAATAGTGATCAGACACTGAAGGATCAACCTAATGCAAGCAATAAATCCACCCTGCTGTTGGAATACAGGACGATAAAATGAAAAGAAAAAAGGAGGCACATAGGTGCAGATCCCAGAGAGGGTGTGTCCCCTCCACCTTCTGAAAAACATGGAGTTGTCCCTCACCAATATAAATTATTTCTAAATATATGTAATGGAAATATTTAATAGGAGCCCATTCTAATTAAAAAAATCACACATAAACACTTTTAAATGGTTTTGTTTAAAAACCATTTAAAATGTATCCTGCAGTGTTCTGAACCGTTGTGGATACGATTGTCACTGCATTTGTGTGTGGCTCTGTAAAATAGGTATATATATATATATATATATATATATATATATATATATATATATATATATATATATATATATATATATATATATATATATATATATAGCCTAAAGGTGGATCATTCGTATATATTTGAAGTTTCTAATAGATGTTGATCTGTTAAAGCAGATCATTTCATATAGGCTACATTGTTGATATTATTGATGTCCCCTACAGAAAATACTAAAATATGCAATTTTGTGGTCCCCCTTAATGCGGAGATCGGCGCCCTTGAGGGGGCTATTCAAAATCGAATGATTACCAAACAGTTTCTTATGTTGGCATGATGATATATGGTAGTAGCCTAAATCATATGCTATACAAAATCCAAACCTTTAATGAAATAAAAACATACAAAGTTAGTTAACATTTGTTTTTAATTAACGCAATAAAGGGTGACTATAAATATATTTCACCCACGAGGCATTCACTCTCCAATTTCATAATCCCTTAACACAGCCTATCTCGAGCCGGGCCAGTTGAAATCACAAAGGATTACATTTAAAGGTTAAACGAGGCATCATTGTCCCGATCCACGGCATCGATGACATGCGATCGTCAGGGTAAACAATCTGATGGCCCATCCAATTTAATTAAACGCTGCTTGCCACGGGCCGATAGTGATAGCGCCATTCCCTTTATTGCGACGCAGAGAAGCACGGTGCGGCTGATGGAAAGGATTATTTGCGTAGTAATGTGTGTGTTTCCCTAAGCCCGGCGACAAGGCCAGACAACGCTAATGAACCTCCGGAGTGATGGAGGGACGGGCTCCTCTTCAGTGGGGCGAAGGTGCGACCCGTTGGGTGAGGTATTGAATGGAGGTGGCAGCTCTCCGTTAAGCTGTCCTATAATTTATAGATGATGAGCATCACAATATCTATTGTCCCGCAGGAGCAGCCTGGAAATGAGAAGGCAGCACTTGAGTGTCCCAAAGTGAGAAGATGGGCACTTGGAGGCCAACTCTTCGTGGCGTCGCATGGCCGCCTGGCCGTGAAACTCCTCACGCCCAGGGAGGCATGCACGGAAAGGGCAGGAGTATCCTCCTTGTAAGTCACAGGGAGGATATTTCTGTAGCTTCACTGATGTAGGCTGTTGACATCAGTGAGCTACTGAATGTTGACCAGATAGAACAACGAATTTTTAAAACAAATATTAACGTAGTTCGGCCCTGTTTAAGGGATGTGTTCACGGTCAGGGTCATTATAAGGCTTTACTGTATTTTTGCACAAATTGACAAAATAAACATTTGGAACGAAGGCACGTGGGTGGCGCAACCTGTGCGTGCGTGTGCGGGTGGGCGTGTTTAGTTCCACCATCTTTTCTCAATCGAGTTGACATTTACATCTCTTTAAAACTGCACTGTTATTTCCTATGGTACCAGTTGTTATTTAGCCAGAAAGTAATATAACTTCGAAAACAACTGGAAGGCTTAGCTAGCCGTGACCATTTTAATTTTGGGAAAACAGATAGAGCCAGTGAAAATAGGGTGGACAGCAAAGGGGTGTTTCATTGAGACATTTAACGAGTTAAGCGATACGATCAATGCAACACACGGGAGCCTATTCAAATTGTATTCGGTTACGGGGCATCTTTTAGTGAAGATTAAACCTAGCCTATATGAAGACGCCTATATCACGATCCAGCCTATCCCGGACGGGTTGGTGTGCAGCCAGCTGCAGGTGTGTGCTAAACCGTCATATGGTTCAGATTGTATGGCCTGCTCCCCCTCTCTCACTAAACGTTACAAAGCGTCTGATCTACGCTCGGCAGCCTGGGCTAAGTGAGCGGGCATTGTTTGTGTGATTGTGGCCCAGCTCTTTAAGTTCTTCCAACCAGGAAATGTTTAAACGGAGCTAATTAGCCGGTATTCCCTGCAGTGCGTGGCTCTGGCAGGCCCTGCCTGTGGTTTTCGCTGTGGTCTGACAGGAGTCGTGCCCTCTGGGGTCCTTTGTATCAATTATGGGGCCTTTCACAGTCAACCCATTCTGGTAACATTACACAAGCGCAATCCAAGCTTTGCCCTTTAGTGCTTTACATCTCCTGTTGGCCCTTGAAATCAGACTGAATCAGTATAGGTGTGTCTAAATAATGAGTGAATGACTTGAATTAGGATTTTCCAAGCTCTGTGGATCGAATGAGAACAATTATTTCCTGGACAATCAAAGACGTTCGTAGGCCTACTGGGTCGAGAGGCACCAGTACCTTACGAGGGAGGCCTTTTAGCCAGAAACTAGAATATGTGCTCCTCCTGCAGACCCAGTGATGGTACCGTTGGTCATATTGAAACGATCCCCCAATAACGCATGCACATTTGTTAACGCTTCGTTTTCTTCACTGTCATTACAGCGCCCCCTGGCTGTAGGCCACCAATCCTGTTAGGATGCATCCATCCAAGGAGTCAGAGCTTCGACTCCACTCCAATTCAAAGGTGAAGCATGCAGCTACCGTGAGTACATTGATACTAGAAGGACCTAGTACACAGGCCTCAATTGAGACGGTAAACGTGTGTGATGACCAACCATATATCAAACATCTTTGGAATACTGTGTTTCTCACGCCTGAGGGGGACACTTCTTAAAACTGAATTTGCATTATCGTTTATTTATATATGGTTGATTTTAACAATAATGTACATTAAGCCTGAAAAACATATGCTCCAGCTACCAATTTATTTTGTAAAATGTGGAAAATCTACAAATTTCTCAATTTAATATTTAAATCAAAGAATATGAATTTTATTGTAATCTCGGAGAGGTGTGTAGCAGCTTTGCACTTGTTGTTGTTTCTTTTTTTTCAAGTTTGTCCGTGTGTAAAAAAAAAAAAAAAAGGTCCACGCTCAATTATGTAAAATGCAAGATAAACACAAAACGCAGACATGTGTCACCCTATTTACCAATTTTCATTAATAGCAGTCTCCATTTGAGGGAGAGGCTTAAGAAGAAAAACACTCCTGCAACCGCGCCGCGGTGACGGAATTACGCTGTCACTGGAGCGTCCGCCTAAACCCTGCACGCTCGCCGCCGCTATTTGGGGTTCAGAGTACCACGTAACATTCAATTACAATTTAACAGACAGGCCTCTATTAGCCGGTGTGCGTTTCATGGTGGAAGGCAGAGGTCGTGACCCCTTCCCCTGTACTCTCCCGACAGGTGCTTGTTAGACGTGACTCTGAAACAGTGCAACTAAACATGAAGATTACATCCCGTACTCATACACACCTGTGTCCACGTCGGCTCTCACTTGACCTGGTGTGGTGACGTGCACACACACACACACACACACACACACACACACACACACACACACACACACACACACACACACACACACACACACACACACACACACACACACACACACACACACACACACAAATACTGACACACACACACACACACAAATACTGAAACACGCACAAATACACACACACACATGCACACACACAAATACTGACACATGCACACACACAAACAATGATATACACCCACACGTGCATGAGAGAGTGGAAATTCAAGCTGACAGTCAACATGACAAATAAATATATTTATCTGTCTTTTTGTTTTAAGATATTAAAGTAATTTCTATAATTGTTTGTAACAAGTCCACTTTTCCTAATTCCCATCTGTGTCCTTGACAACAGGGTCATAGTTGAGACCCCACTTGGCAGCTCTGCCAGATGGGGAAATGAACAAGGAGAGAGAGGGAGGGAGGGAGAGAGAGAGAGAGAGAGAGAGAGATCACTTTCAATTGGAGAATTAGAGTTATTTTTGTGAGATGGCCCTTTTCTATCAGCCAGGACATGGGATGAGTTTGTGTGTGTGTGTGTGTGTGTGTGTGTGTGTGTGTGTGTGTGTGTGTGTGTGTGTGTGTGTGTGTGTGTGTGTGTGTGTGTGTGTGTGTGTGTGTGTGTGTGTGTGTGTGTGTGTGTGTGTGTGTGTTTGGGAGGACCAAAGAGGTTTGGAAATGTGGCTACCTGTTAAAGGGAAGTTTTAACTAATTGTGCCAAGCCCTCTGCAAATCCTGGGGTGTTGTAGAGGAGGCTGTCCAAACACACGAGAATAAGCAACCGTCTCGGCTGGCTTTGTGAGGACCAGAGTCTTGAGCAAACACTCTGATAAAGAGAGCGATGAAAGCACCAGTTAAACTGTCTGCTCACACCGTGACCACTGAAACCAGGAACACAATCTCTTTTTGTCACTTCTTTCTTCACCAGATTAGGTTCACCAGAGCAGACATGATCAGAAGATGCCGTAATTAGGTAGGTAATAATTAGAGATTAGAGTTATAATTACCAGCAGTAGTATTAGAAGTCGTTTTTTAAATATATAAAAAATTATTGAATTACAATTTGCTCCCACTTGACTTATAAATAAGCACTGATACCTTCTACATAAAATCTATACTATGAAATTGAGAAATACCTTACAAATTAAGTTTGTTTAGTGGATCGCGTTCTGTTTAATGTTATGTTTGCACCAAAACGGCCAATTACCCCATTCATCTCAGCCATAGTCACTCCAGTCTATACATTCATGTTGTATTGCTTTGGGTCGAGCATGGCTTTTGTAACATGGGCACCCTCTGAGACAGCACTTGGGGGCCTAACAAGAATGAAGAACGACGATAATGGTGTAAGTAGGTGTCAAGAAATATTCCATAAATAAACGAGCGCGGCTAACTGGAAACATTCCACACGCACGGCTGCTCGACGCAGCCCCTTAAAAACAACACGGACGCCGTCCCTGGTAACCCCCCCCCCCCCCCAGACGAGGCAGCCCATAATACTACACCGTTTCTCCACGGTGACAAAGCACTTGAAAGGTAACATAATAGGGCCATGTTTGGTGGAGATAGAGCAGACTACACGGCGAGCCGCAGACAGAGACGTTTTTGCGACCCACTCTGTCTTTCAGCCGCAATCAGCGTACGGCGCGAGGGCTAAACCTGGTTCTTATCTCGCACAGAAAGGGCAAAATGTAACCAAACAAGTGCAGGGAGAGGGGAGCGAAGGGGGATGCAGACCGCACGTGCTCCGTCCCAATAGAAGCATGAAAAATAAGCAAGGCGTGGACTGACGACATCTCGGCTGTTCTCGTGGGGATTGCCAAGTACTTGGCCAGCCCCCCACCCCGCCGCCGCCGGAGAGGTGCTCCAGCCGCATTCTCTCCCGGGCTGCCTGAGTTTGACTGAATGGAAAATGTGGGGTGGGGAGTCATTGTGCGTTTCATAATGTGATACGCATTGTAATCCCTGTTCTGTTTCACCAGCGTCTGGACAGGAGCGACAACCCGCCCGTATTCCATTCAATGGAATTGTAATGAGGATGGAATTGTTTTAGTACCGGGGAATGCTTGTGACTGTGCTGCCCTGTGTGTCTTATACACACACACGCACACGTACACGCACACACATGGGCATGCACCCACGCAGGCACGCACACACACGCTCCTGTGAACACACCCATGTCTCGGTGCGTCACAGTCAATTAAAGAGGTGAGTGGCCGATGTCTTCCCGCGGACACCTGGCGAGAGGGCCCTCCATTCATCAGACAGACTCCAGTGCGCCCAGACCTGCTCCTATTATTAGTGTTGTTAACACAAGGCCAGAGTCAAGCGGCTGGCAGTGCTTAAACCGAACGGCCCCCAAACGTCAGAATAGGACAAGCTGGCAGCTGCCTGGCTTTGATACGCGGGGGCTAGAAGATGCCTATTTGATCGTTTCATTAGAACATTTGGTGGAGGTGTCAAAGAGGTTGCCTGTGTGTGTGCACACAGAGCTATTAGGCTTAATTATAGCTGCCAGAGGGGAGAACTGGGCCCACTCTGTACATCACGGTCAGAGTGGGCTTAGGAGGGAGCCGCTGAGGGAGAGAGACACAGAAATTGCCATTCATAACACTTAATGGCTTATGAATTAAGTTTTCCTTCTAATTATTCATAATAGCACATGCGAGCACACACGACCGCACATGTCCACCGACATTGACATGTTTGGTTGAGGGGGAATCCAATACCACTGGGTTTTCACAATCCAGTTGACTTGTTCGCAGGGAAGTAGTGTTTAAGGGGGGGGAAATAAACACATACATAAATATAGATTTAGCCCTTTCTCACGTCCTGAGCTGGTCCGTAAGGGGGCCACTAAAGACTGAAATCATCTCGTGTTTCATCAAATCACATTGGAGAGGACCGAACATTTTCGGTTGTGACTCTATCGTATTCTTCAGTCTTTTTGCAACCACAAAGGATTATTAGTCAGGGCCATATGAGTATTTCGACTGTCAATTTTCAAAAATTGCCTGTATGACGTATGCACACTTCTTTATTTTCCGGAAACACTTATAGATTAGATGTAATGGACGTGCCGGGAAATGTGCAGCCGAGAAGAATGTCAACCACATGTTCAAAAATAAATAGGCCTGTGAGAATTGAAACAAGTCCCCGTAAGGTTAATCAAACCTAATGTCTTCATGCTTTTCTCCGCTTCGGTTCGCCAGAGTTTCTCCCTGTCATCTTATTATTTTAGCTTTCTTCTGGGCAACGGTAATCCAGCCATAACTAGGCCCTGCCACGTCAAATTAGCGGGAAAACCAATGTTTAGCAATGTCAAATTGAGTTTTTCTCACCTTTTTCTGCCTTTTTTTTATGTGAAAACAAAGATTTCCACAGCGGAGAAATAAAGAGAGAGACCTAAGCTCATTAGGAAAAAAAAATGAATAGCCTCAAGAGGCAGATTTTGGGGCTTTCAATTACCCAGAATGCCGTCGTGCTTAGATTGTGTTTCTGCGGTAGGCGAGAGAGAGAGAGACATTCTGTTCATGGCCAGTAATTCCATACTGTATTCTAATTAATTTACTGGTCAGAAGAAACAGAACAGAGGTTGAGAAAGATCTCGAGTATTTTCCTCTCGCTCTTCATGTGCACTCAGGGCCAGTTTGAAATTGCTCCGACTGTGTGTGTGTCTGTATGTGTGTGTTTTTATGTGTGCATGTATGTGTACAAGCATGTGCACATGCCTCTCCGTATCTGTGTAAGTGTGTCCACACTTGTGTGTGTGTGTGTGTGTGTGTGTGTGTGGGGGGGGACGACTCCCTGAAGCCCCCCTCTGTTCTTCTAATGTACTCCTCCGTCGACACAGCAAGCAGTGAAACATCTCAACCCTCCGCAGTCCGCGCGCACACGGACACACGCACACACGATCGCAATGCACACCTCTGGCCCAGCGATCCGCAGTGAGGCTTTTCAGATTCCTCAATGGCTCCGTCTCTTGCAGGCCAAAGAATCGCCTTCCTATCAGTGAAATCAAAGGCGATCACACAGCTCACCAGTCATGTAGGATTTCTGCGGCTGTGGGGAAGTATGCAACACAGGCCGCAGCCCCAAAGTCTCTGTTTATTCAGTGAAAGTGCTCTGTAATTTATTTAAAATAATCTATTTTAACAAATAAAGAGGTCATTGAGTGAGCCCATTGCTGCAGGCGCACATTTAAATACTCCTTAAAGAGTGGAGCTAGCTGACAGCCGGGCCGGCTGCAGTCAGAGAGCTCTCTCTACCTAGGCCTGCTTGCACCAACAGAATGACCACAATGCACGGATGTACTTGACCCTCGACCCCTCAGAACTACCAACCTTGACCACAAGGTGTATTCTCTCTCTAGTTAACTTATTCCCCTCTCTTTGCTCCTGTGTATTGGGGCGTTTTTTTTGTGTCGCTAATTGGTACAGATATTTTTTGGATTCTGTTCCAAGAGGACTTGTTTGAAGAGGGCACCAGCTCTCGGCCTTGTGGATGAGTTGGAAGACCCGCGAAGGCGCGCGGTAGGGTTGAAGGTGGTGGTGGTGGGGGGTGGAGTTGGAGTCGGTGGTGTGTGTGTGTAGGTGGAGTAAATAAAACGAATGGGATTACAAGGACACCCTCTCAGCGATTCGGAGGGTTTTTTGGAAACGGAGCCCGAGGTTTTTTCCCGCATTCCAGTGCATCTCCCCACTTGCTCTCTCTCTCCGTGGTGGTCATCAGAAGGCTCAGGTGCGCTGTATCCACATGGCAGCGTCCGTCCGTCCGTCCGTCCTGACTGCGCCCGACCACGCAGCACGCCCGCACCCATCAAAGGGACTCAAAGAGGGGAGGCCAGGGGCAACTGTGAGGGGCCCAGTCACACACACGGGAGCCAGGGCACTTTGCTTTATTTGGATTTGTTTTGGGGCTATTTGTTGGTTCACCAGTCTTCATGCTTGCCGACTGGCAGGGGGACAACTCCCCCCTCCCCCTTTCCCCATACCTACAGAAGGAAAGTTGTTGATAGTAGTTAACAGAACTTAATATATTTTTTAATGTTGGGCGATCATAATCAGCATCGTTTTCAGTGCTCCAACCCACAATGTCTCTGAGGTTGTTTATGGTACTTTTGAAAGCTTAACCTTTGGGTGTTGCTTGTTAGTGTATTTGGTTACACATCCTCAGTGAGTCAGTGTGTGAGGTTCAGGAGCTAACTAAGTGGCTCATTTTCAAGCTCACACACTGAAGGGGAATAAAGAAGACTGACATTTCACCAAACCCTGCTCCAAAAACACTGCCTGGCATCTGGGCAGTGGGCAGTAGTGAGGTGTAGCGTCTTTTCTTTCCCCGCCAAAGGAAACTTGGTTTAGTGGAACCGCTATTTCCTTAAGTCCCAGAAAATTGAGTTGAGATGAAGAGAATATACATACATTTCTCAAGATTTAACTCCCAACGCCAATCATCTTAAACTTATCTTAACCTAATCTTCCACTGTGTGAATTTAGTAAGTGTATTGTCGGTTTAAAACAATAACAATTATCCCTACGACGTGAAACGACTGCAGTGCAGATAGAGGATCCGGCCCACGTTCACCATTCTCTGATCTCGTCTGATAATGTCTGGCGCGTTTCGCTAACGAGCGGTGAATAGCTTTCTGTGTCGGCTCGACACTGTGGTTAAGGTCAGCGTGTTATGGGTTCGGCTGATGGATTACTTTACTAATGATTTTGGCCTGAAAGTGAGGCAGCTATTGGGCCAGTCAGTTAGAGTTTCATACGGTGTTATGGATTGGCCGGGGGTCATGTGCGGAGCCCTACTTCGACGGCCAAAACGCTCCACTGTTGATTATTTAATGTTCTGGTTTTACAAACGGGCCTTAATTTGAAAAGCAAAGAAACAAGAAATCCAATCGGGCCCGCTAATTTTAAAGACCTAGCTCTTATATATTTTTTTTACGCATATATTTTTTTCTCCTTTCCTTTAATGCAGGATGAATGGTGGCTCCGCTTCCTCCAGGCTTGTAAAAAATAATATTCAGATTTCAGATGTTTGCGCACACTTTTGCAAGATGATGCCTTTCTTATGATTGAGCCCACCCAGACTGCTGTGTTTGTTTGTGCGCATGAGTGTGCATGTGTGTGCGTTTGGGAGGTGGGGGGCAGGGGGGGGCTCCACCTCCCAACAGGAGCAACAGGGTCTTGTGTCCACACGTCAGGCAGGTCTGCGGCTCTCCGTAGGGGAGAGACACAGCTCTGTCCTGGGGTCAGCACTTATGTTCTCCAGCTAAGAAAGCAAGGCTCTCTCGCAGAAGAACACAGGCTAGGGCCCCAACATAGCATCCTTTGTGTTCATCCCTGAAGAAGAGACTTGGGGGTTGGGGGGGACGGGGAGACAGGAGTAGCATCGGCACAAGTGAACTGAAGAATTGTCAATGAGAAGACGCATTATTTTAGTTTTAAGGTTTCTCTTTCCACTTAAGCACATGTGAAGTATTTTTACAGTTACCTTGTTGGTGAGTGAGCAGATGCTTTAATTTAAGCTAGCGCTTGCATACGAGATTCGTTGCGGACATTGCTGATCGAAACTAGTACCCTTTTATCTGAGTTAAACACTAAAAGCCCTACCAGTGGTGTATACAATAATAGTTACTTCACACCACTGGCCATTCCAATATCTGCTCAATACCTGCTCATTCAGTGCATTTGTTTTGAGGCATGACGTGGTGTGATGTCACGACGATGCAAGTCTGCAGTGGCATCCAGCTAATTAACTTGGCGGTACATATCAGCCAAGGACGCAGCGTACGTTCTCGTACCTAGAGGGAACGTCAGGCCTTGTCCCGGTTGGCCGATGCACCGGCTGTCTGGTGGCAATTTGTCCATCTTTCTTTGAACACGTAATCGAGTTACACAGACTAAGTGCAAGAGACACTCAGACGATACAGAGTCTGAAGGCGATAAAAGTAGAAGAAGAAAGTGTGTGGGGGGGGGGTGGACATATGTTGAGACCCGTGTCCCTCTCTCATCTTAATCAGGCACATGGGGCCGTGTGCTTCATCTGGTGTTGGGTTTCCTTTAAGTGGCTAATGCCTGCGGTAGGCGATCGGCCACCGGGGACAAGAGAGGTCAGTGTTTTGGGTGGAGCGTGTGGAGAAGGTGCGAGGATCTTCCTGTCATTCACGGTTCACTTAGCTGACCTTTGCCCTCCGCTCTCTCTTCTTGGTCTCACACACACACACACAAACACACACACACACACGCAAGCCCCTGCCAATGCATAACATGCCATGACCACCTAACCCCACCACCAGGAGAGTCCCAGCTCTGAAAACGCCACTGTTACTTGTGTTTCCCTGATGGGAAGTCCCTTTTAAAGTTGAGCTTCTACGGACACAGTGAGGAAAGGATCCAACAGAGAAAGTCAAACTCCTGATTCTGAATGGTTGTGAATGACTTTTTCTGAGATTATTTTCATCATTCGGCCGAATCAAATGACACACCCCATGGCTGTATTGTTAACAAAAATAGAAAAACGTATGCAAAACGGATTTGGTATTTTGCTTTTTTCAGATTGGGGGCTCAGTTCTTGTAGGGCCCTGCGGTGTCAGGACAGACGCTTCACATTAACCAGTCCAGGTACAAACAAGAGGTTAAAGCAACGTCCAAAGTGGGAAAAAATGGGCGGTTTACTCTGGACTGATCCTAACCAGATCTGGCAACCATTGGTCACAGGAAGAGAGGGATGGCTGCCACTCATGGCTGCT